>WSYH01000607.1:107456-130005 GCA_036426205.1 Ascaphus truei
ATATATATATATACATATATATATACATATATATATACATATATATATACATATATATATACATATATATATACATATATATATACATATATATATATACATATATATATATACATATATATATATACATATATATATACATACATACATACATACATACATACATATATACATACATACATATATACATACATACATACATATATACATACATACATATATACATACATACATATATACATACATACATATATACATACATACATACATACATACATACATACATATACACACACACACTAGTGCACTGCACTCTAATATTTCTCCTCCTGCTTCCCCAGGCCTGAAAACACGCACAAGTTTGTGAAGGCCAGCTACCACGCGGACGTCAACATGCTCTACTGGAGCGACGAGGAGGCTACCGTGGACTTCAAGGAGGTGCAGGGTCGCTGCACGATAGAATACGAGGAGGACCTGACGGAATCCATTCAGGAATACTCCGCTGGGGGCTCGGATCGGTTCTACTTCCTGGAGGTACGCTTAAGGTGGAACTTGCCTCACGTTTTCAGGGCGCCAGGCAACTGTGACTAACTAGCCAGGTGTAGACAATGTTAAAGCTGCCTTTCTGCCCCAAAAGTTTTGCCTTATGCCAGTGGTTACTAACCTTTTTATATTTTTTTTTATTTTACGGTGTACCTAGCCCCTGCTAGAAAAGGTTCTGCAAAAGCCTAATCTTCTTGCCGACTCCTCAGACTATCGCCAACAGAACGTGTGTGACCGCTCTCCGGCTCGTGGTGTCCTGAGATTGTGGGGGGAACACACGCTTAATTCCCCCAAACTGCCCCTCAGTGTGTGCAGGCAGCATGGGGGGGGTATAGCTGTCACTCACTGCAGGGCCTTACAAAGTCACCCCCCACAATACCTTGCTTCTGTGGATGCAAAGCATTCTGGGAAGCTCCTGCTGTAAGTTGCAGCGATGCCTCCCCACGCTGCGGCCTTTCTAAGTGCGCAGCCCCCACACGGGCTCAGGAACCCGCTATACCGCCTGCGAGCCGCCATTACAGATTGGTTTTGGGCAAACCCCCTTCATTGTCGTCTCGCTGCGTTTCTACTGACTGCCAGTGAGGCTGACCCCACGGTGGCCACAATATGTCTTCTCCCAGACAAGAGTTCCTGTCAGGGAATGGGCACATGAAATCTCAGGAGCACAGTGCTGTCCTTCTGCACCACGTGACTTATTTGAAATAAGGTACAAAGAAAAGTATATTGCCGTGGCAATTCATGCTGCCCGTTCACAGGATCGGAGTTTCCGTTCTCGCTTAGTGAGAACCATATTTTGAATATTGCCGCAGTGGAGGCAGACGCACCATCAACTGCTCTTGGGGTTTTTGTTTCAACCAAATATTAATACTTGCTGCCACCGTGTGCAGTTATTTCCACCCTATTTCACAGCACCTTTTTATACGGTGAGTATGTTCAAGGGTTGACCTAGATCCACGGTTTCCCCGCAAGAACACTAGGGATGCGGATCGCCATCAATCTTTTGGAAAAGAAACCTGAACTAATGAACAAAATACTGGCTCAAACTACAAAGAAAAGGAAAACGGGTGCTACCTAGAATTGGGTTTACAGAGCAGCTAGATAAATACAACACACAGCAGGTACAGAGTAATCCTTGTAGATGGGTGCACTCCTATGCAGGAACGATGTAACTCTACAGGTTAGGAACGCAGCTGAGATGGGCGCATCCGACCCCTGTGGTGTCAAACACTTGCTATGACGGACATAAATCATACATTGGGAAATATAAAGACAATTGTTCACTGCAAGAACTAAATGCATCAATGTGGATTTCAAACCTCTGATTTCTAGCCGTCTGGAGCAAACGGTAACATATAATTAATTGGCTACACTTCATATCGTAGCATTTGAACGCGCGGCCCGGCTTTCGATCGAGGATTTCTCCCCCCACGTCCGAAATTTGAGGCCCGTGTCCTCTGTTACCAGGGCAAGCAGACTGTTTTAAAAAGCCTGCTATCCTCCGGGGTGGCACCCCAATCGATAGGTTTGCACGATTCCTACATAGGAGTGCACCCATGTAGAAGTCTGAACTAAACCTAAGCCGCGGATGAAATCGAGAACACGGGCATCTTTAGAAAAAGCTTCCGCTTTAAAACGCGTGGTATGTGGTGCTATGGAAATGGGCATGCTTGGTCCGGTTGCGCTGGTGCAGAGTAAAGGAGTACTTCAGTATGAGGCGATGCCTTTTTTTTATTTGGCAATGATACATGACAAGGTCTGAGAGTTTTCTCTGTTCCTCGGGTCAGCAATGCTGATTTACAGAATATTCTAGGATTTTAACACCGATGTAATTGCAAAGATAACAGGTCTAAGGCTACAGCCACAGTGCCTCCGCTGAATTCCCCGGTCTGCAGGGGGGAAGATAGGGAGGGCGTGACGTCACCCGGCAGGTTCACCCTCTCTGGCTGAACCGCCAGGGGCGGGCCCGGCCCCATTGAGAGGCGGCTCTTGTCCCTGCAGCGCCCGCCATAGCAAGCGCTGCAGTAGCCTGTGGGGACCAAGCCTAAGGCAGATTGGGGGTGGAGGGGGGTTGGGGGCAAAAGGTGGAAACGGGGGGGGGGGGGGGGGGGGGGGGAAAGTGGTGTAATACAGCAGGCATAAGCTTATAGGGATCCCTGTTAAAATGGATTAGCAAAAGTGACACACGGAGTGCTTTGTTTGCATGTTTGTACCCAGAATCCCTGGCTGCCTCTATTCATTTCGCTTCAACAAACTTTTCTTGCGTTCCAGGCCTATAACGCAAAGACAAAGAGCTACGAAGATCCCCCAAACCACGCCCGCAGCACTGTGAACAAAGGGAAAGGAAAGGGCAAGGGCAAAGGTAGGGTGAAGGACCCGGCCCCGTGTCGCGTGCGTGCCCAAGTCTCCGCTGGCCCTGGCGCTCCCTCTCACTTCACCGTGTTACCTTTCAGGCAAAGGCAAAGGGAAGTCCGCGCAGTCTGAAAGCGAGCAGCACGCGCCGGATGATAGAGTACCCAAACTGCGTACCCTCGACGTGTTTTCGGGCTGCGGGGGGCTGTCCGAGGGCTTCCACCAAGCCGGTAGGTGCTTTATAAAAGCCGCGTTGCCTTCGGGTGTCTCGCATTTTATCGTGTGGTCTGTAACTGTGGCATAAGCCATAATCGTATATTATCTCGCTGTCCTTCCAGTTCTCTAAAATGAACAGGTTACACATTCGATTTAATGTAACCATTGTCCTAACGCTGTGCCCAGGACATGTGCGTGAATACGGGATAAACAATGTATTTGTAACGCCTCCACGCGTCCCCCCCCCCCCCCCCCCCCTCCCCCCCCCCACCCCTGGACTACTACTAGAGTTTGGCAATTGTATATGCAATAGATTTCCTGGTGGAACATTTGTATTAATAATTAAATGGCCCATTGCCTCTTATCAATCAGTTGTGTAGTATAAGACTGATGCAATAAGCCTCTTATTTTTATCCCCTCACGCTATATACCCTTTTTAATACGTACAGCCGGTCCTCGGTTATCCAACGGAACGCGTCTCGCAAACCGCTTGCTGGTCAATGGTAATCGGTGGCGGTGACCGTCGGATAAACAGGGGTCCGGCGGCGGTTAATGCGTCCAACGGAACTGTATTATGCGGCATCGGATGGATAGCGGGATGTCGGATACAGAGGACTCGCTATGTACATACATACCATGCATGCCATACATACATACATACATACATACATACATACATACATACATACATACATACATACATACATACCGTTTTTCCCCAGTTCTAAACCAAGGTGTTTTCAATAGTGTTGAAAAATGCATCCCCTCCCACTCTGCCAATCAGCAGTCGGATGTGTGAGGTAGGAGGGTAAAACGGAGGAATCTCCACCTTGGAGGCCTGAGGCAGCCATGTTGCTTTTGGCAGGAAGCTCGAGACACACAGACACAGAGGCTCAGGTTCCGTTGCACCCTGCACTATAATCTGTTACTTCTTTTGAGTGCTGGCTATCACTTGTTTTTTTGTTATACAAACCCTTTAATCTGCCCCTGCTTAATTGCAGGCGGTTGGTGCCTTTCTGTAAAATGGTGATTCATCCCAGCTTTTTGTTGACTTGGCGAAGCCATGACACATCTGCCGGCTCCTGTAAATAAGCTGCTTGTGTGTGATCATAAAATACGTTCGACACGTTTAATGCAGAAGTGTTTGCAATGCAAATATTATTAACTTTTATCATCTCAATCCCGTGTGACCTGCTGCATATGAAGCCTTGTGTATTAAAAGTAACCTGCAGCCAGGCAAGCAATCTATATTTTTTAATGTTTACTGGTTTTATTTAGGAGGGCAAAATTCGATGTGTGGGACAGCTGAATTTGCCTGCAAAAGATGAGCAGTTTATATTTTAAAACTCACGTCGCAAAAGATGATCCCAACAGCCTGCACTCATGGCTACTGCCCCACACCCACTCCTAACCATTGTGGCCAACACTTCCATCTACTGCACTTATTCCCTCACCTGCTGTCTCTCTAAGTCTCCCATCATACCGCTTAGATTGTAAGCTCTGCGGGGCAGGGATTTCCTTTCCTATCGTCTGGTTTTGCTTTGCTTATTGTATTACCGTTCCCTGCGCTGTATTCTCTTTGTAAAGCGCAGAGTACGCTGGTCGTTATATAAATAAAGATATAACGGACACATATTTGGGGATTACAGCTTCAGTCTTTGCCTCTCGCCCCCGAGGTTTGGCTGTTACACGAGGTGACGTCTGGTTTGTTGTTTCTTACATGGGGTGGAAGTAGGGGGGGTCTCCGGAGCCGATCCCGGTTTGTCAGCTCCGTGGACCCCCTGCTTCCAGAGATACTTGTGTCTGAAGGGGGGTGCCGCTATCTCTCTGCAGTTTAAATCTCCCTCGTCGTGAGACGCGGGGCATTGAAGCCGACATTGTTTGCCCAAACTAGTCCAGCTGCAGCTACCACCAGCAACACCCTCTTTTTTGTGGCAAGTATGTCAGGGAAGCGGGGGTCCCCAGAGCAAAATATAGCGTGGTTGATCTCCAGAGACCCCACCACCACTGTTTCAAAGACATTTTAAGTGTCACCAGGAATACTCCTTTACCCAGAATCCCCTGTTTAATCCGCTCACCACGTGGCCTGCTCTGAATCCCCAGGCGTATCGGAGACCAGCTGGGCCATCGAGATGTGGGACCCGGCCGCCCAGGCCTTCCGGTTAAACAACCCGGGCACCACCGTGTTCACCGAGGACTGCAACGTCTTGCTGAAGCTGGTCATGTCCGGGGAGAAGACCAACTCGCTGGGGCAGAGGCTCCCTCAGAAAGGAGACGTGGAGATGCTGTGCGGGGGGCCGCCCTGCCAAGGCTTCAGCGGCATGAACCGCTTCAACTCCCGCACCTACTCCAAGTTCAAGAACTCCCTGGTGGTCTCTTATCTCAGGTGGGCAGCCGGCTGTGACACATATAATGTGCATTGCTCAACGTGACTCGCATTAAAAGCAGATTAAGCCACCTTGGTGTTGTTTTCCCAAGCAGCTTATGGTTTAAAGGGCCGGAAGCCGGCCGCAGTATCCAACCTCTGCAGCCGATTTCGCTCTAGGCCGCGCCAGTCTCCCGTGCAGACGCCCGAGAGCCCGATCGGAGAAGCCGTCTTGTTCCGAGCTCTCTGAGAGGAGGCGAGGTTTTTGGCCGCTCTTCTCAATCTGTCCTCCCTGCTTTTTCCCCTCTTTGCAGCTACTGCGACTATTACCGGCCCAAATTCTTCCTGCTGGAAAACGTCCGGAACTTCGTGTCCTTCAAGCGGTCCATGGTGCTGAAGTTGACGCTGCGCTGCCTCGTGCGGATGGGGTACCAGTGTACGTTCGGGGTGCTCCAGGTAAGAGATCCCACCGGCGCCACCATCTTCCCGCACGGAGCGGGTGATATACGCTTGTTCTTCATCGCAGGCCACTGCACTTCGAGGGCTCCCAGCACTGGTTATATGTGGGTAACAGGAGCCGAGTTGAAGTATGGCTTTTTGGGGAAATCTGTGCACATTTGGATATAAAAATAAATAAATAAACTTTCAACTTCAGCTCAAACAAATGCTGTACAATGCTTCTTTCGATATGAAGCCTGATTTCGTAATAACTGTAATTTCCTCCATTTGGTCCCAAAAGTAGATGGCGGGGGCCCCGTTCTCCCCACAAATAACCCAGTGTATAACATTTCAAATACTTGGTCAGTATTAAAAAAAAAAAAAAAAAAAAGCAGTAAATTGACGTAGAAAGGTTTAAACAGGTGACTTAAGACCGAGTAACATCAGGGGGTCTTTCGGGGGGAGGGAGAAACATCCTACTTAACACAGAACATCGGTTTCCCTAGGCTTCAATAGCGGTTGGTGTTTCCTCCTGTACCCCAAATTTGTAGGGAAGTTCTCGGGTGGCGCGTTCGGGAAGGCCGCGCTCTTTGTTGGATTTACTTTAATGTGTTGATGCGGAGTGGAGTTCAAGGGAACTTGTCCCAAAATCAGGGCTCAGTCACAACCATGGCATTTGTGAATATATATACTACATAAGAAGAGAACACCCATATAGGAACTGAGCTATAATCAAGGCTACGTGAGACTTAATGAACACCTGTGTGTCTTAAACTCCTGTCAGTAAAGCAGTGCGTAAGTATCTCTGAGATGGTGACAGATATATATATATATATATCATAATGGTCATGACTACCCTGATGCGGAGGGAGGAATTGGCCGGCTTTTTATAAAGGTTGCAGAGCGACCCGCTTTCTCGGGTCTTCCTCGAGCGGATTTCCTATTTTGGCAGTCGCTGGTGCCTCGGAGGCAGGAGGTTGCCTCTGTGACTGTATCTTTGCCATTCAAACGCCCATCACTTCACCTCCCAGGTGTGCAGTCTCTAACTGTGTGCTCCTCCTCCTCCTCCTCCTCCGCAGGCCGGTCAGTACGGCGTGGCGCAGACCCGCAGGAGAGCCATCGTACTCGCCGCCGCCCCCGGAGAGAAGCTGCCCGTGTTCCCCGAGCCCCTGCACGTGTTTGCGCCCCGCGCCTGTTCTCTGGGCGTCATGGTGGACGAAAAGAAATACGTCAGCAACATCACAAGGTAGCTACACTGGGAGGCTGTGTGTGTGCGCGCTGAGGCCTGCAGTGTGTAGGTGGCTACACTCGGAGGCGCTGTGCGCGTGCTGCAGAGGCGTGTGTCCACACACACCTCACACCACACACAAACACACCCTCCTGGGTAGAGCGCGTCCTGTGAGGCGCACGACACGATCTAACCAATCGGGTAACAGGGGCGTATGTTGCCTCAAATGGCCGCCGTGGTCACGTCCCGCTATTGAAAGCGGTCACACGGGCGCCCTTGAACTCTGACCCCACGAGCCCTCTGCCACTCAAAGGCTTAAGACTTGCAGGCGCCCGGTATGTGCAGCCACGTAGCCTGACAAAACCCACACTTTGTGGGTAGGGGGTGCGCTCCGTTTTTTTGATCAGTCAGGCCCAGCTTCCCTTGGAAAACCAGCGTGCGCTTGACGTAACGTCACAAGGGGCCTTGTGTTCTTTCCGGAAATGTAATGACACAGGAGGCCTCGGATAGATTAGAAGAGGGTCGAGGTCTTTGATGTATTTTTTTGGCGCCCTTATTTGAGAGCCTGTAGAGAATAAGGGTTTGGGTAACAACCACTATTCAGTCTGTCGGAGGAAATGAAACCCTTCAAAGGCCGGCCCGATCACAACGGGGCTGTAAACCTATTGAATCATTTTAGACGCCTGATAGCAAAGCTCGGTAATGCAAGGTGTCCGATAAACCGTGCTGCGGTTCCCTCGCGCTCCTGGTGAGGATCGCACCGTTTTGAGGGTGGCCGCGCCGCGTTCGCGCACTCACCCGCGCTTTCTCTTCACAGAACCAGCTCCAGCCCGTTCCGAACCATCACAGTCCGGGACACCATGTCGGACCTCCCCGAAATCCGCAACGGCGCGTCGGCGCTGGAGATCGCTTACAACGGGGAGCCGCAGTCCTGGTTCCAGAGGCAGATCCGGGGGTCCCAGTACCAGCCGATTCTCAGGGACCACGTCTGCAAGGTGAGGCAGGGACTGATCCTAATGGCCAAGCCAGTGGGGGGGAAGCAGGAGGCTCTATTCTCTCCCCCCCCCCCCCCCCCATATGTCATTGCCATTTCCATCCTGAGCTGTGACCGTCAGTATTTCTTTTGCGATTGATTACAATGGCTGACCGACTACAAACCTGTTTTTATAATCCCCCTTTGAAGAAAAAGGAGTGTCGGCACAACAGCACCATCTAGCGACCGCCAAGAAGTGGCTCTCAAAAACTTACAGGGCAGACTCGTTATAAAATGATATCCATTTATTGCAAGGACTCGTCCAATGGGTACAGAAATCTCCGACGCGTTTCGCGCCTGAGGTGCCTGCTCCAGTATTGACCCCTCGTTTTGCAATTTTAGTGCCGTTGCTCAGTTCACTGCGGTTGCCAGGAAGCAGGGTGCTTGTTAATGTCCCTACCCAGAAGCCTTTGCCTGGTCCTAGGAGGGATTATCCCTTAACACTGCAAGGTGAACGAAGGGCAGTGTTTTGAGGGGTTCACCTGTGGGTGACGGATCCGCTGTGCCCAAATCTGATCTGCTTTTTTAAAAATAGTGAGCTGGGCCTTGGGGAGGGGGTTTTCCTCTCCCCCCCCCCCCCCCCCGTAGCTCAAGTGTAGGCAACTTGTTGCACATCAAGGGCGGTCCTTGGTCCCTAAAAAGGGTCGCCCATTACATGCGCTGCAGCCATGGGTATGAGCTCCTCTGCTTAATACTGTCCCATTCCTTCGCCGTACGTGGGGAAGGCGTGATTTGCACGGTCATTAGACTTCACAGGGAGTAGGAAGAAGCTACGATCCACTCCCTCTGACTGGGGTCTGCGGGGGGGGGGGGGGGTGTAAGTTTAAGCAGTTTACGGCTCTGGGTCAAGTTTGCCAGAGTGCTGCTTGTTGCCCACCAATGCTCTAGTTGCTCCATTGTTCTGTTGCTACCTGTGCGGTTCCCCCTCTTACCCCCAAGGGGCCCCCGCTTCTCTCTCCCAAAAAACGAGTCTTGTTTGGGCAAACAGCTTACACTTTTACACAAGGCCAGCTACGTAGGTTTGCACAATTTTTTTTTTTTTTTTTTGGGGGGGGGGTCATGTCCGGTTAATGAAGCCCGTGTTGGACGTGTGGATGACACGTGTTGTATCTTGGCTGCGCTGTATACAATGACGATGGCAGGTGACTCATCTACTCCTCTCCTTCTCCCTCCCCCCCATCTCGCAGGACATGAGCGCGCTGGTAGCTGCCAGAATGAGGCACGTCCCCCTCGCCCCCGGCTCCGACTGGCGGGACTTGCCCAACATGGAGGTCCGGCTATCGGACGGGACCTCGACGCGAAAACTGCGCTACACCCACCTGGAGAAAAAGCGCAGCGGGGCCCTCCGGGGGGTCTGCTCCTGTGCTGAAGGTGTGTGTCCTCAGCAGACGTGTTCTGCCAGACCAGACGTGTTCATCCCGTGTTCTGTAAAGCCCTGGGGTGGCCAGAGCTGGTGATGGGCAACACTTTCTTCTTTAAGGCCCAATTTTCTCTCTCTCTTTATAATTTAATTCCAGAGCGTGGAGTATTTGGGTTTCTGTGGATTATTATAGGAGCTGTTGCTTAATTGAGAACAGAATCTCATCCTCTCTCCTCCCCAATGGGGATTCGGTGACCGTACATTTGTGAAATAGGTACACGGCTCATAAAAGGTTGAAAGCCACCGCGCTACGGTGTGTTGCGTGATAAAGGGCGCTGGTCGCATCATATCTGAGAAGACCGTGGCAGTCTGGGAAAGTTGTGCACAAGAGAACCTTGTACGACTTGAGATGTTCTATTCCGGCGTTTTTTCAACCAGGGTTCCTAGGTGTCCTTGGGGAATTACTAAAGGGTTCCCGGCAGTTTTCAGGTAGTTTGAAAATTGTACCAAATACAGAGGAATTTACAATGCATCTGATCTCAGACGCGCTGTTGGAGAGGGTTGGGGTTCCTTACAATGCATCTGATCTCAGACGCGCTATTAGAGAGGGTTGGGGTTCCTTACAATGCATCTGATCTCAGACGCGCTATTAGAGAGGGTTGGGGTTCCTTACAATGCATCTGATCTCAGACGCGCTATTAGAGAGGGTTGGGGTTCCTTACAATGCATCTGATCGCAGACGCGCTATTAGAGAGGGTTGGGGTTCCTTACATTGCATCTGATCTCAGACGCGCTATTAGAGAGGGTTGGGGTTCCTTACAATGCATCTGATCTTAGACGCGCTATTAGAGAGGGTTGGGGTTCCTTGCAATTCTTACAGTACTAACCAAACAAAGGCCCTGGAAACCTGACCTGTTGTGGGGGCTTGGACTGGAGTCGCGCGCCCCTGCCATAGACTTCAATAGAGAAGTATTGTGTGGCCCTCAAACTCGGTGACAAGTCACCTGTAGGTGTTTGCTGTACTTTAAATGTCTGAGTACCACAGGATCCTGTTCTCTATTAAACGTGCGGTACAGTTCAATGACCCGGCATGGGTGGGTTTTGTCTGCTCGCAGGTAAACCGTGCGACCCCGCAGACCGGCAATTCAACACCCTGATCCCCTGGTGCCTGCCGCACACCGGCAACCGACACAACCACTGGGCCGGGCTCTACGGCAGGCTGGAGTGGGACGGCTTCTTCAGTACCACGGTTACCAACCCTGAGCCTATGGGCAAGCAGGTGAGTGCGCGCCAAGCTCTCCGAGTGCCAGGGCGCAGATTATAGAAGCGTGCGCTCAGTTTCTCCTCGGTAATCGGGAGATTAACACCTTCCGCACCGGAGGCCAGCCGCACACTAGCATTGAGGTGGTTAAAGCTGCAGTTCCAGCTCCCGTTTTTATTTATTTATTTTTTACTTCAATAGTTTAATGTGGGCGATCTCTAATTACCTAAAGAACTGCATAGCTGCCGGTCAATTCGTTCTCCATGTATTGATCGGCAAAGTTTGGCGACATCTTTAGATATGGGGAATGTAAATGGTTGCTATAGGAACAAGCATGCTTGTTAAAATACAATACAAGAAAATTGGTCTTTCAAAGTTGTTGTTTTTTTAAACAGAAAATGCTAAAAGTATTTTTTCTTACTACAGAACTGATTTATTAAAAAAAAAAACACACATGCAGGATATTGCTTGAACTGCAGCTTTAATTACTTTATTTAAAGACTCTGCTATGTTGATGGAAACCGGATTTGACTCGGTAGCCGTGTGTGTGTGACACAGTACCATATACCCACAGTTCTGACATCCATGACCTAGCCAATTACATGAAATGGTTATGCCAAAAAAAAACAAAAAGCGTTTCTATCCACTAAAAATAGCCATGTAACTTGGAACAAAGGGGCTGGAGGTGTCGCATCCTGGTGAAGGACACTGCTTTTTGATAGCTGAGCTAGCGTTGGTGACCAACATGAGTTGTTAGTTGGTGTACAGCACTTTCCACAATCTCCTGGGGCCTCCGGGAGATCCGCGAGGCGTGGGACGGCTCTCTACACCAACTCCATGTCCTGAACTCCCAACCAGCCAATCTACAGAGGTGGTGAAAGGGTTGTTTATACAAACAGCCGCTGAAGATAACTCTCTTCCCCTTCCCTCCCCCCCTCAGGGCCGCGTGCTTCACCCAGAGCAGCATCGTGTGGTGAGCGTCCGGGAGTGTGCCCGGTCACAAGGCTTCCCAGACACCTACAGGCTCTTCGGAAACGTGTTGGATAAACACAGACAGGTTGGTAGCGCGGGCGGGCAGCGTTTGAAAGCCGTAGGGAGGGGCCTGAGCACCAGGGCGGCCCTTCAGCAAGTCCTAATCCTCCCCATTCTGTGTCTCCCCCTCCCAGGTCGGTAACGCGGTGCCCCCTCCTCTATCCAAAGCAATCGGCTTGGAGATCAAGTCCTGCGTATTGGCAAAGCTAAAGGAAAATGTGACAGGTTGGTATGATGGGAGGCTGTATAAATGCCCCCACAACTCTACTCAATTGGTTATAGATTAGATAGAACAGGCTGACATTCTGTAGCACAGGACAAATAATAAAATATCTACCTTGTGGTAGGCTGTGTGGGGGTTTTTTGGAGAGCAGTGCATTATGTGAAGGAGATGGCGTTGGGGGAAGAAGTGGTATTGTGCGGAGGTAGAGCAGTAGCAGGTAGTGTGGGGAAACCTATACATTTGCTCGCCCCGGGCGAGTCGATTTAACCCCCGGGCGAGTAAATATTGGCCCAAGCAGCACACGTTTGGTACTAGGTGGCGAGTAGATTTTTTAGTGATTTGTCAACCACTGTGCAATACTTTACACAAGATCAATAACAGAGCAGCAGCTGCCGCCTTTGCTGCGACTTGGGTCAACGGACCCTCAGCAGAGCTGTAGGGGGGAAGGGGATGACTATATCCAGGTCTTTGACATTGTCTCTGTGTCTCTTCCTGATTACCCTGTCCACACTGGCTTAATGGACAGCCGCAGTGAGTGTGAGTGCTTATTGTCTCTTGGGGGACCGCCTTTGTTGTGACTCGGATGTTTCTAAGAGCAGACGAGTACAGGAGGGCCCCACTCATACGGCGGGTTCTGTTCCATGGCGCCGCCGCAAAGCGGACCCGGCGATTTTTTTCGGTGTCTCCTACCCTTCTGCGCATGCGCAGACTTGCAGTCCCCCTTCTGCGCATGCGCAGACTTGCAGTCCCCCTTTCTGCGCACGCGCTAACTCTGCCGCTCCCCCGTTCTGCGCATGCACAGAAATGGCGGCCCCCTACTCGGTACCGCCGTATTGGCAGATCCCTGAGAAGCGGGGACCTCCTGTATGTGTAAGGTAAATGTGTGTAGCTCAACATAACTTCATCAACAGAACCGTTAAAATCTTATCATACATCAGAAAGTAATCTCTTTAGAGGAAGCCAGAAAGCATTGCCTCCCCCCCTGCCCCCCAGTATTTGAGGTTTGCAGAGGAGTTTAACACTGCCTCTTTCGGAGGCCTGGGGAGATCATTTACATTTGAAGTATTTGTGGCCAAAAGAGGGGAAAAAAATAACCTGTCGTGGTGCATGGCTGAAACTCCGAGGCAGGAAACGCACGAGATACCAGTCAGCGGGAACTAATCATCGTATTTCCCCTCCCTTGCAGAAAACGTGAAACAAGAAAAGCTGATGGAAACCGAATGACTCTGCCCTCTCGTCCGACGCGTTTGAACTTCTGTCGCCGGAGGGGGAGGGGAAGCCCCCTCCCCCCCCCCCCCCTCCACTCATGATTTTTAAAATCCTTTTTACATTGTGAACCGCAGATATCAAGTCTTCATTTCCGCGCGTGCGTCTCTCCCGGCCGATTCACCACACATTCCAGCCTTCAGCCGCCGATTTAAAATACTTATTTTTGTTTTGTTTTGTGACGAGCTGTGCAGCGGCATTTCTAGATTTTAACGTGTTGGATTTTATTATACATTGTGTTGCGATTTGGCTCTCTCCCCCCCCTGCCCTCCCCTGCCATCCACTTTGTACAAGTGGCAATTAATATGTAGTTTTTATATGTTGTAATATTTCCTCAAATAAAAGCTCTTGTATATGTTGGCGTATTTTGATGTTGAGGGAACTAGCTTTCCACAGAGGCCGTAAAGATTTGGGGTCTCTGAATGGGAAATTATTATTTTAAGGTTTCACAAGAATTTAGAACATCTGTACGATATATACTTTTTAAAACGAGAATATGCAATGTACAGCAATGAAATCCCGGGCTAAATTGCATGTAGAATAAAAAGATTGATTTTTAAACGAGCAATGAAGTCAAGGGTACAAGGATTCCAACGCGTTTCTTGCCCAGCTTGGTGCTTTGTCAGACGATATTTATTTTTTTACACATACACACACACCCCCACACATACACACACCCCCCCCACATACACACACCCCCACCCATACATACACCCCCACCCATACACACACCCCCACCCATACACACACCCCCACCCATACACACACCCCCACCCACACATACACACGCACCCACATGCCTGCGCACCCATACACACACCCCCACATACACATACACACATACACATACACACATACACATACACACATACACACACCCACACATACACAAACCCACACACACCCACACACACACCCACACACACACACCCACACACATCCACACTCTGATTCAACAACTGGTATTAAATGACCTGGAACAGTCACAAAGGACCACATCCAGGCCCTCTGGCTGCCATTTGAAGAGCCCAGTCTTGTATTGCCTTTATGAGAACAGTTTGTTAAAAGGCCAGCTGCACAGGCTTATTCTACATCTTTTCGGAAAGCTGTTGTCCACTATGCAATTGGACACCTTAAGATATCTACCACATTTTGCGTGATGGTTCCTGAGATAAAGAAGCCGTTTTTTGGGTTTTTTTTTTGGTATGTTTGGAAACATTCTATTGTACGAGTTATTACAATTTCTCAAGCAAGTCAGACACTGCGTGTTGTACCTGATGGACTATGTATCTGACACGTGCCATCAAACTGGTGACCTCATAATGCACACGGCCTGGTGGCAGATTAGGACAGTCGGATAGCTATACAGTTGGCGCATGAGCTGAAAGTGAGAATGCGGAAAACATTGGGGACATCATAAGATATTAAAGTGAGGGGTGAGGGCTGAGGTCTAATTAGTGTTTAATGCCTTTACAGTAACACAATGAATCCCACACAACTTAAAATAGACGTTGTTTATAATTTCCCACATGGACACCATTTTAAAGCACCTGCAAAAGCTGCTTGGAAGTAATTGTAATCAAATGGGTTTTCTAGAGGAAAGGGCAAGCTGAAGAGATATTTTTTCTTCTTTAAATCTACTTGTGATTATGATTTGGCACACGAGCTGTGGGATGGCTATTGTGCAGCTCTACACCAGGGCCTCTGTCTAACTAAGCTGTACCCCGGCACTGTACAAACGTCTGGTTTTGAGGTGGGGAGGGGGGGTGACATCTGCCCCCAAACAGGGTTGTCGGGGGCAGCTTTCTGCATGTGGAGTGGTGCAAGAGGCTCCGATGTGGGTTCCCTCAGGACCATTCAATCCCGCTCCCACCTCCAAATTCCCTGACCAGTATGATGAACCCCCCCCCCCCCCCCCCAAGACACGTGGCTGAAAGTTGAGGGAGAAGTGGCCTCTAGTATGTATGTTCATGTCAAGCGCCCCACGCACCACCTACCGCACACCTAAAGCCACTCGGCTGATTTTCTGATGAGGTTACGAGTGCTCATCTCGTCCTACTTCATCTTATTACCTCAAATCTCACCCTGGCAGACTAAGCCACACCCTAACTCGCCTTTTTAACCTTTCAACTCCGGCACATTTCCATTTTCTTTAACCATACACTCGTGCCTATTCTAAAAAAGCCCTCTCTTTACCCAGCCTCTCTACCGCCCTATCTTCTTCCCCTTTGCCTCCGAGTTTACATCTGCGTTGCCCCCAAAGGCGGACAGCGTGATGGGGCTCTCCAAGAGCTGCTCCTCTGCACAGGTTCAGCGTGCTAATCGTTAAGATGTGCTTGTACTTTGTGGAACGTCAGCCCCACCCACTGGAATGTTAATGAGCCAAGAGGACACAAAGGACTTTGTTCACAGCTGCATTGAATCTCCACCACCCCAGTGTACATCTACGTTGCCCCAAAGGCGGACAGCCTTTGGCGCAGCCAAAGGGTGTGAACCGTTTGGTGACGTTAAAGCTGCTCTATTTCAATATGAAACTCACCAGCCCTTTTATCCCTTGTACCCAATTTTCCAACTCTATCTGTCCATGAAATGTCCGTGAATTGACTGTATAACCTGTTCTTTTGATGTAACCATGTATTGGTATAATTCTCTGCCCCAGGACATACTTGAAAACGAGAGGTAACTCTCAATGTATTAACTTCCTGGTAACACTTTTTTTTTTTTTTTATAAATAAAAGTAATTAAGGTTTCTTTAAATTCCTGATCAACGCCGGGTTCTTTCAGTTCAGCCTTGTATAACTGAGTGCTGTAACCACTCCCAGGGCAGCGTTATGAGTTTTACTACCCATGTGCAAAGGGGTGACTGCTGCCTTCCCTCCCTCCTGGCCCACCCCGGCTCACTTCCGGGCCGAGCAACTTCTCCGCCCATAGGTTTCAAATACAAACCTTTGTTTTTCATTGTTACGGCGTAATGTTGAAAACGTTAAAAGGAAGGTGGTCCGGCGCTGTCCTTGATATGACTGGCAGTTCCGCGCGTCATAGGCGTGACTGATGTCACAGAACGTTCAGCTCTCCCTATGTAACAGGAAGAGACCAGGAGACTAAATGATCCAGCAGCAGAGATGCTTCTGAGGCCTGTAATATAGAGCGCGCAGACCATAGAAAGTACAAGAGAATTGTATTTTCGCGCTGTCGCCGCGCCACGTGAAGCTATGAACCAATGACAGGGCGGCCTAGCACTGTGACGTCATAGCCACGCGCGTCACGCTTACCCTCTCTACAAATTAAACGCGTGCACTATATTACAAGCCTAACACTGGGGGGATAATGAAAAGAAAAGAAAAAAACGAATATCGGCTCAAGAAACGTAGTAAAGGGTAATGAGTATAGATGAATAATAGTATATAAAAAGCGGAGCTCGTAACGGGTTATGGAAGTGATAATTCAGGTGCTGGGAGATGAAGAGACGTCGAATGGGGGTAAATGAAGAAACAATGAGCCAAAATAGCGAGGTGCTTACACGTAGTGAGCGCTCCCCACTTAAATGTGTACTCCTGTAAAATGCTATGCCAGTCCTTGTCACGGGAGACCGGGTTTATTAACACCTTTTTATACCGGGATCATTGATTTGAGCAAAGCAAGGAGGTAAAATAAATTGTAATTTATTTCAGGAAAAGACATACACACAATGTAACACAATGTACAGGGTTAACACACTTACTGGGAACGGGGCTAACGAATAAATCTATCCTCAGAACGAAATTCACAAAAATGACCTCTGTAGGAGCCCTTTTCCTTCACCGGTAGGTACTCACGGAAGTCCTGGAGCTGATTTCGGCATGCAATGCCAACCGCGACCGCTATGTCCTTCAGAACTGGGACTTAGAAGAATTCTTGAGTTAAAATCTGTGAAGCCGGCTCGCGTCTATTCAGTACAGAGCATCTTTGAATTTGCCGCTTGGAATCTGCGCTCCTCATTGGCTGCAAGGCTCCTTATGGGTTTCAGGGTCCCATTCACAAACCTCTACAGCCTATCGGAGCGTGGGAATCCTCTTGCCAGCCAATCCCAGATTTGCCGGTATTGTAAAGCCGGGTGGGCACCTTTTTTTATTCTGCAAGGGGGCATGGGCTAACCTGGCCCCTCTACCTCTTTGTATACTGAGCCCACCCGCTGTCCAGGCTCCACAGAGTCTGGGCTCAGGCAAATGGTGGCCGGATAGCCCTGTGTTAGCCCAGGATGCGGGTACTCAAGCAGAACTGCAGTACCCTCCTGTTCTAACACCTTGGCATCCCTGAGGCTTTCAAGTCCTGACTCCGCACAGACACAGAGGCACCAAGCTTGGTAGCCATCTGGTCTCTTGGAATCCATGACTTGGAAATCCCACAGTTCATTCACAGGTTATCAGTACATACACCTATTAAATATAACCCTTTAATAAAATATACTGTGTCTTGTCTTCTGTGTGATAAATATATAGAAGCCCCTGTCCTGGTGTAATGGAGTGAGAGTATATGTTACCTACACTCACTAGCCTCATTCTTGGCACACTTTAGAAATAACTTTTTACACACAAGAAATCGCTCTCAGCTTTATCACATAGCTGAGTACCCCCTCAATCCCTATACCAGGTTCAGGGTACCTGGGCATGTACCTGGGCACCTCTCCTTATACTAGGGACCCCCTGTTCCACTAGGGACCCCGTGTATGGTTGCAGGTATACATTAACCCCTTCATGCCCGTTTATCGTGTCTGGAAGATGCTGCAGCAGGACTCCTGGCGGCGAGTCGTAAAAGCGTTTCCAGAGTCAGCGTTTGCCCGGAGCAATGTGCTTGTCTGCATCCGAGAATCTCACTCGATTCTCGGATCCAACTCCTGGGGTATCCCATGTCTCCGGAACCCCGATACTCAGCATCATTATACACCGCGGCGTGTTCATTATCAGTGTGTAGAGATACTCAGCATCATTATTTAGTGCGGCCTGTTCATTATCAGTGTGTAGATACTCTGCATCATTATACAGCGCGGCGTGTTCATTATCAGTGTATAGAGATACTCCCCATCATTATTTAGTGCGGCCTGTTCATTATCAGTGTGTAGATACTCTGCATCAATATACAGCGCGGCGTGTTCATTATCAGTGTATAGAGATACTCAGCATTATTATACAGCGCAGCGTGTTATCAGTGTGTAGAGATACTCTGCACCTTTATACAGTGCAGCGTGTTCATTATCAGTGTGTAGAGATACTCAGCATTATTATACAGCGCAGCGTGTTATCAGTGTGTAGAGATACTCGGCACCTTTATACAGTGCAGCGTGTTCATTATCAGTGTATAGAGATACTCAGCATTATTATACAGCGCGGCGTGTTATCAGTGTGTAGAGATACTCGGCACCTACAGTGCAGCGTGTTCATTATCAGTGTATAGAGATACTCAGCATCATTATTTAGTGCGGCCTGTTCATTATCAGTGTGTAGATACTCTGCATCATTATACAGCGCGGCGTGTTCATTATGAGTGTGTAGAGATACTCAGCATTATTATACAGCGCAGCGTGTTCATTATCAGAGTATAGATACTCAGCATCATTATACAGCGCGGCGTGTTCATTATCAGTGTGTAGAGATACTCAGCATTATTATACAGGCATAATATACCCTTATACAGGCATAATATAATATACCCTTATACAGGCATAATATACCCTTATACAGGCATAATATACCCTTATACAGCAATAATATACCCTTATACAGCAATGTTTGTTTCTCATTGTGTTAAGTGATTAACATTAATTTAAAATGCAGAGACCCCTAGTGGCTGATTAAGTATTGCACCTATCAACAACAAAAAACATTTCCTGAAGTTACATTTGTTCTAGAACCGTCCGGGAACCACAGAAATACTCTGGCTCACACTTTAATAAAAACAAATAGGGAAATTCAATATTTACAGCAGAGTTCATGGGTTTCAATGACATTTGTTTTGTAATTGTTCCATAACCAGATTACTGTACATATCAGTTGTTTAACTTCAGCATACTGCATTTAATTACATTCATGATATATCTATTTGTTTATTCATTTAGGATTTGCGAACCTGACACATCCTTATTTGTTATTCAATGTTTAATAATGCATTCTTGCACCCAATATGGATATTATAAAAGGTCAAAGTTAGGACGAGGTATTATATATATATATATATTAGTAAATATATGCACGCTGTTTATATACACAACATGTGAGGGACCTGGATTTTAATATAGTGATACCCTTCTTAAGGCATGTTCCTGATCTCACTAATCCTCACACATTATTAAACATTATCTCTGCCATCTGCTCAGGCGCAATGTGCAACATTTATACAAGAAATCCGTACTGATTGGCGTTATGAGGAACAGACGCAGCATTTCACGCGCACGGTATGCGTTACCCAAGGACAAAGAGGATAAGCAATTAACGATATTAGGCGATGTATACATCTATATAACTAACGTGTGCATCTGAAGTCACAAGAAAAAATAAGCAGTATATATGATAACTAAATACCTATGCACAGGTATTGCACACATTGACAATTGAAACTACATTAAGTGCATAGCGTAACCAATTCTAACCAGGTGAGCGCAGAGACACCACACAGTGTATGCAGAACGATGCCTCGTTCATTGAATGGCCTTCCTGGTGCCTTCCTCTTGCCCATAACTCTCAAAATGTTGAAGTTCATATAAAGGCCATCTACAAGTGTAGCCGGGTCCCTCTTACCTCCTGTGCCGGGCAGGGGACGGCTGCGGGGTGTCGGAGCGCCGGGGTTCCGCGACGGACCTTCGACACAGGGGGCCGGGTCTAGCGCATGAGTATAGGAGTCCGTGCGCATGCGCAGTCAGTGTTACGACGACCATCTTGCCCACGGCTCTGCAAGGGACAACATGTCCCAGAATCCTTCATGCAGTTTGGCGCGGAGAGAGCGCGCTCAGTCATGAGAGGGACAGCGAGGGAGAAGGAAGTGTCCGGGTACCAGTGGCTCCCGGACTAGGCCAGATATCCCCCACAGGTCTCTCTTAGGCCCCAGCCACAGTAGAGACACTGACCATAGGGAAGGCCCCAGATAGGGACACTTCCTTTAGTGCAACAATAGAGAGTGTTGCTGCACCGGTGACCGGACGGCCACGGGTCATCTGCGGCCTACGGTCTGGGACCAGGCCACAGGCCACACTACAGACTTTAAGGGAGACACTCAGGCGGGTGCTCCCTCAAGACGCGGACACCTCCGATAAGGTGCGAGGGGATTTGGCAGACCCCACGTCGTGGGATCACGTTGCGGCTCTGCTTATCCAGGATCTCCCATATATCCTGGAATGTACCACGTGCACCAACAACTCTACACAGGGGTAGCGCTACTCCACACTTACTTTGGGTGGAATTGTTCTGTGGGAACCAGGGTGATTAGGTGCCCAGGGCACCCTCAGTACTTTGGTGGAACCCGGGGAAGCTTGAAGGGAAAAAAGCACATTGTCCTGTGACAGACAGGAAAGGTCTAAGGACCAATGTAACTGCCAGACAGACGGGGGAGCTGGGCTGAACCAACCTTCTAGCTAAGAAGATTGGAAGGTTGCCAGGGCAACCAGCTAGGACTGTGTAAGAAGGCAAATGTAGCAACAATGTTGCAGTTACACAGGCAGCGAGCGGCTGGAACAGGAGGACAACAGGCAGCTAAACTAGGGAGACAGTTATCATTAAACTGCAAAGGGAGACAGAAAATGTGTAATCCTGTTCCCCTGGTCTGGCCGGGGGGGTGAACACTGTGTTGGGTCATTGCGTTGTGGGGAGGTTGTGTTGTAGTTGTTATTATTATTAGCGTGCTAGTAAACAGTTATATTATACGTGTGTGTGTGTGTGTGTGTGTGTGTGTGTGTGTGTGTGTGTGTGTGCGGGGGGGGTTAACGTTGGGATCCCTCCCAGGTGGAGGCGCTGTACCGAGACAGGCGACAGCCCACCCCAGGCTCCCAGCGGCGGAGGCTTAGGCCTTCTGTGAGCCGCAGGTAGAGTCAGCACGTGTAGTTACCATTGTCATTGGGAAAGGGGGCTACACAAGGAAAATGAGGCACGGCCCTTAAATCCTCCTGGAAATTTAGTGAGCACAGTTAATCATGACATGGGATCAGGAAAGATGGCCGTGCTTTGTCCTCTCAATGAGGACTTTCTCCTGTAAAAAAGGATCAATGAAGTCTGCGCTTCCGTTCGCGTTTCCCACTGCCCTGCGAGGAAGGTTTTATTTACGTAATTCCTGTGCATATTTACATTATGAATGGGTGATAAATATGGGCGAGGATGTCATGTTAATTAGCACTTAGAACTCGCATGTTTTCTGTTCAATAAGGAGCCTATAATGGGACTTCTGAGGTTTGTATTTTAGAGACTTATTGTTGAAGATTTCTTATAAAGGCCACTGCCGTGACTGCCGTGACTGCCGCGACTGCCGTGACATGCCGTGACTGCCGTGACATGCCATGACTGCCGCGACTGCCGTGACATGCCGTGACTGCCGTGACATGCCGTGACTGCCGTGACATGCCGTGACATGCCGTGACTGCCGTGACATGCCGTGACATGCCGTGACATGCCGTGACATGGTAAAATGGAAGCGCTAAATATGAATAAAATATTGATTTCATTACAAATTTAAGGACTATTTAATTCACAAACATTGTATATGTTTGCATATTTGCTGCATATTTGCATATGTGTTTGCATATATCTTGAGACGATGAGCATTAATTAGACTTTAAAATCAATTTCAAAATGATACTAAAACTGTTGCTTGCATTTCAAAAAGGTAACGAAGATTTCTCCTTTTGTATTCTCTCTCTCTCTCTCTCTCTCTCTCTCTCTCTCTCTCAATTAGACGCTGCATTTAATTAGAGGCACATAAATTTGAAACATGACCATTCTATGTCTTTTTATTGTTCAACCAGATCGTCTCATTTAAATACAGTCATGTATTTATTTATCAAGAGATGATATACAATTATTATTCCTTGTATAAACTTAATGCCATAGATTTAACAAATTCTGTTTTTCGCATCAGAAAACCTATTTTATGTTATATAAGTTGTACAAGTTTAATTATATTTCAATTTTTGCCTTAGTCTTAAATGGGTGAAAGAGAAACGGGGGATGACGTTCGTTCAATTTGTTTATTATAGGGTTAAACAAACTGATTCTGGAGA
>WSYH01000607.1:130012-154856 GCA_036426205.1 Ascaphus truei
CTCTCTCTCTCTCTCTCTCTCTCTCTCTCTCTCTCTCTCTCAAGAATCAGTTGTTTAACCCTATAACTGTAGAAAACGTTCTCTTAAACAGTGAAACTAAAGGGGCAAATTGAAATTAATTAAATTGACAACTTAAATAACCATAAAAAGGTTCTGATGCAAAAACAGAATTTTGTTAAATCTATGGCATTAAGTTATAACAAGGAATAATTAATTTATATCATCTCTTGATAATAAATACAGAAGTATTTAAAGAGCGTATTACAGAAAAAGAAATAAGGGTGAAAGTTTGCCCTAGTATGCAGCGCTAAGTAACATCAGCTACAGACATCTAAACATATTCATTACATTTGTAACATGATCCCAAAGGATAAGTTCCTTTTACTGAACTCGAAGTCACATTAAATGGATATCCAGAAACAATGAATGGTGCTGGGCCGCCAACAGAAATCGTGGGGCCCAGGACAAACATTTTAAGCAGCCCCACCCCCCACGCTAGTCACAGCGGTATAGCGAGTGCCCCCTCCCACCATTTGCACACTCAAAGAGTACCTCCCCTTTCCCAGAATTTCTACTTCCCACAATTCCCATCCACCACGACCATCTCACTCTCAGACTGCATGTATTCCCTCCTCCTGACGTCCTCACCCCCTCACTTCTCTAACGCGCCTCGCATGTATTTCCCTCCTCCTGCGTCTCACCCCTCTCACTCCTCCCAACTCGCATGTGTATTTACCTCTATGCGTAACGAGTACCACCTCATAACTCTCCTGACCTCGCATTGTATTTCCACTCCCCTGCGTCTCACCCCCTCACTCTCACGCCTACGCATGTATTTCCGCTTAACCTGAGTATGTCGCAACCCAAAAAACAAAGGGGACAATCACTCTCCCGCCTCGACCATATGTATTACACTTTCTCGACTGCGATTCACCCCCTCTCACTCTACCGCCTAGCATTGTAATTTTACCATCCCCTTATGCCGTCTCACCCCTCACTCTTCCACGCCTCGCAGTATTTCCCTCACCCCTGGCGTGACTCACACCCACACTCACACTTCCCACTCGACATGAATTGCGCCCTAGTGTCTACATCCCATGTATCACTTCTCCCACATCGCATGGTATTATCCCTCCCTGCGTTCTCACCCCTCCCATCCCCGCCTCGCATTGTGATTTTCCTCCTAATGCGTTCTAAACACCGCGCCTCTGACACTCTCATCCAACCGTTCCTCGGCATGGTATTTCCTCTCCACTTCGCTGGCTCACCACCCATCACTTCCCGGGTCGCGATGGTGTTATTTCCCTCCCATGCCGTCCTCACCGCCAGCCTCGACTGCACGCCCGCAGCAGCATGGATCTTCGCTGCCCCTGCGCTGTCTCAGCCCCTCTCACTCTCCGGCCTCGCAGGATTTCCCTCCCCTGCGTCTGCACACACTCTCTCTCCCGCCTCGCATGTATTTCCCTCCCCTGCGTCTCACCCTCTCACTCTCCCGCCTCGCATGTATTTCCCTCCCCTGCGTCTCACCCCCTCTCACTCTCCCGCCTCGCATGTATTTCCCTCCCCTGCGTCTCACCCCCTCTCTCTCCCGCCTCGCATGTATTTCCCTCCCCTGCGTCTCACCCTCTCACTCTCCCGCCTCGCATGTATTTCCCTCCCCTGCGTCTCACTCTTACTAATTTATTCCAAGTGTAGTAGGTTTTTGCTGCTATATCCTATTGCATTTTGGCATTTTCGAGACTATTTTCATCCCTGTGCCTTGGTTGATTCAAATCGCGATTGTGACGTCATCATACGGCGCACTACGACAATCTCTAACCAGAGCTACTGTTGTGTGAGTGACCGCTCCCGGCTGTTGCTGTGCCGGTTTCTGAGCACACTCTGTATGGTTGGAGTCCCCCTCACTGTTCAATCTGGGGACCGCTGCCGTGCTAATACTATTTAAAGAACTTTGGACACTCCTTTTACCACCCGACCAGAGGGAGGGTTTCTACAGAGGCTGCAATCCCATTCCCGGTTATCCATGAGAAGGAGGAATCCTACAGCTATAACCTGAGATGCCTGCCAGAGAGACAAGTTCCTGACTCCTGAACCCCTACCTGTCGATTGGTAACTTGTGTGCTGTGCACACTCAATGCTTATGTTCTAGCTTTTTGATGTACGCAGAATATTTATCCCTACTTTATATGCAATAATATTTTAATTTACTTCACTATTTGCGTTTTGCGTTTTTTGTTTCCATTTCTCCAGTGTTTAGGGGGGTGCCGAGCCACCCCCTTATATACAGCTGCAGACGCCATAATTAACCACTCGTCACGGTTATGTACAATTTTTATTTATCACACTGTAATTAGAAGGGTTTATGGTAGTATTCACTTGCCTTTAATCACTGTTATCACTATTAGTGGTTATTTAGTTGCGCACTTTAAATTCTTTTCACTTCTGTCTCACTCTTACGCCCTCTTTTCCTCACTCACCCCCTCTCTCCTCTCCCTCCATCAAGTCAATTGCCCCACGCTCACTCCCTACCCCCCCCCCCCCCCCCCCCCCCCCCCCCCCCCACAAGGTATACACCAAAATCCCTCCCACCCAAAGCTGACTTCAGTGAAATTAAACTGGAGTCACACCAATCCAGCTGTCGGAGGCCCTCCCCGGTGCAATATCTTGGTAATTATACTTGGCATTCCTGATATTAGACCTAATGTCAATTGTTCTATTTTTTCATGCTTGAGTTATGCCGTGAATTGTAGCACTTTCTTTATCTATGTTACTGTTCGTTCCTATTACAGAAAGGACCACGCCTATATGATTTGTTCCATAATTGTTTTACTTACATCCAAATATCAAGTCCTAAACTATTAGATGTAACTATTTTTTTCACATACAAATCGTAGATTGATGAAAATACATTTATATAACACACATCTGGATGGAATATGGAAAGTGTGGCAGTGGCTTTTAAAAGCAGATGTATTAAACCCCAATGGGCAATGGCATCAACTCCTTCCCTGGACTGAGCCAGCTTCATGCTCCTCAACACTCCTATTTCTGCGTCAGTGATGTAACTAAGGCTTCTAACCACTAGAGGGCAGACGGAGGCTGCTTTGTTGGGAGTAGAGTAACCCGGTAATATTGGCACTGACACCCAAGAAATACACGTTTTTACAACAATAGGCATAAAATACACAAGAAGTAGGAGGGGAAAAAGAGACGCCAGGAAAAATACAGATGTTCATTACAGATCCAGATGCTAAACTAATGCAATTTATGCTTCTCTTGCAATGTTTTGCATTCCACCAGATTTAAGTCATTTGCATTACATCACGTTGTTGATAAGTAACTTGTGATATGTTTGAAAAACTGATTACGCAAAAGGAGGTTTGATAAGATTCTCTGTTAATAGTATCGAGACGTATGTACGCGCCATTCCTTGGTGCACACGGGGGTCTCACTCTGTGCGTGCAGCTGTGTTAAATGTAGGAAACTGTTTAATGAAGTTTTGTACACCTGACACATTGTTATCCAGAATGGTTTACACATCCCCGGGCCTGCTCACACATGCCCAGGCCTGCTCACACATCCCCAGGCCTGCTCACTAAATCCCAGGTCCCCAGCCGGTCTGCTCACAGCAAATCCCCAGCCTGCTCCTCAATCCCCATCCGCGGCTCCTCACCCACAATTCCCCAGGCCTCCCCTCACACATCCCCAGGCCCTGCTCACACAATACCCAGGCCTCTGCTCACACCAATCCCCAATTCATGCCTGCTCACACATCCCCATCAGTTCTCTCCCACATCCCCCGTCCTTCTCACACATCCCCATCACGCCTGCCTCACACATCCCGCACAGGTCTTCTCACCCATCCCCCCAGCAGGTCCTGCTCACACATCCCCATCAGGTCTGCTCACACAATCCCCAGGCCCTCTCACACATCCCCAGCAGGCACCATCACACATCCCCAGCGTCGGCTCACACACTCCCCCGCAGGGTCTGCCACACATCCGCCACAGGTCCTGTCACGACATCCCCATCAGGTCTGCTCACTACATTTTTTCACTCTCCCCATCATTCTGCTCACCACTCCCCTCAGCACATGGCCTGCTATACACTACATTCTCCTTCAGCAGGTCCTGCTCACTACATACCCCCAGCAGGCCCGAGCTCCCTCATTTCACATACATCTTTTCCCCAGCAGGCCTGCTCCACATCACCCCACCCCGTGCCCTGCTCACTCCCACTCCCAGGCATGCTCACAACATACCCCCGCAGGCTGCTCAACATACCCAACAGGCCCTGCTCACCACAAATCCCGCATGCCTGCCTCACAACATGCTCATGCCACTCCTCACACATCCCCAGGCCTGCGCACAATCCCCACCCCAGCCTTCTCACACACACATCCCCGTGGCCTGCTCACCTACCTTGCCCAGGCCTGCTCACCTACATAGCCCCACCTGCCTGCTCACACCTCCCACATGCCCGCGCACACATCCCCCAGCAATGCCCTGCTCACCCATCCCAGCAGGCCTTCCTCACACCTCCCCAGCTAGGCTGCTCACACATCCCATCAGGGGCCTTCTCACACATCCCCACAGGTCTGGCTCACCACCATCCCCAGCAGGTCTGCTCACACATCCCCACAGTCTTCTCCAACATTCCACAGCAAGGAGTCTGCTCACACATGACCCCACAAGGTCTACTCTACACAATGTCCCCCAGCCAGGTCTACTCACACATCCCCCCAGCAGAGGCCTGCCACAATCCCCAGGCTACATGCTCAACAAATCCCCAGGCCTGTCTCACACATGCCCCAGGCCTGCCCTGCACACATCCCGGGCCTGCTCGCCAGCATCCCCTAAGTCCTGCTCACACATCCCCATCAGTCTAGCTCACACCCTCCCCAGGCCTGCTCCCCAGCGACGACAAGCCCCCGCAGTCCTGCTCACAAACATCCCCCCCAGCCGGTCTGCTCCCCTTCCGGCTGCTCACCAACATCCCCAGGGGCCTGCTCAACAAGATCCCCAGGCCTGCTCTCACAACGCCCGAGGCCTGCTCACAATCCCCAAGTGGCCGCCCCTCCTCAACACACACAACCCCACAGGTCTGCTCACACTCCCCAGCCTGCTCAACCCACATCCCCACAGGTCGCTCACACATCCCAGCGCCTGCTCACTGACATCCCCGCCTCCCACACATCCCCAGTCCTCCTTACCCCACACCATCCCCATGCTCCTCATACACATCCCCACAGTGCTCGTCCTCACCCACATCCACCAGGCCTGCTCACATTCCCTTTCCATCGCCTTCTTTGTCGACCGTCTGAAACGGCCAGCCGTCACGTCAATGCCAATGAGGGCGAACCAGAGCCCTCGCTCTGATGTCCGGCCATACCTCTGTCCAGGGGCCTCCCCTTCCTGGCGGTGCTATATCTCCAGGCTCACAGATCGCTTCCGCCCGCTGGTTTTCTTCAATATGGTGATTTCCCCCCGACTTGGTCCGCCTCCCGTACTCTTTTTTTCCCTTTCGTTTCTCTCCCCGCTCCGTGTTCCTCCCCTACCCTGTTGACCCTCTTATCCCAGTCCTTCATGCACGGCAAGCAGTGTGTCGCATATAGAGACGATACCTCTCCCTTGGTTGCCACCAGCATTCTAATGATTTTACACGGCGACAAGGCATCTTTCAAATAAAACAAAGCAAACAATGTTTTAATAGAGTTTAGCTCAAATCCAGTAGTGTCCTGCCACTTCAGATAGTTTGTTTTATATATATAAGTAGCCATGTGTAAAATTGGTGTACTATCTCTTTTCTCATGCTGGCAGTAACTGTGTAATATGGCAGGAATTGCCATAGTCACATGGAGGTTTCCCTCAACCCCTGGTGATTGTAAAATAGGAGCCAGGAAGTGACAGCCCTGCTCCCAACATCCCCATGCCTGCGCACACAATCCCCACAGCCTCTCACCCCTTCCCCATGCTGCTCACACATCCCCACAGGCCTGCTCCACATCCCCCTGCCGCTCACACATCCCCAGCAGGTCTGCTCACTACATCCCCAGCAGGCCCTGCTCAACACCGACACATCCCAGGCTTCTCACAACCTCCCATCAGGCATGCCCACATCCCCCTGCCTGCTCACACCTCCCATGATTCCTCCACACATCCCCCACCTGTCTCTCCCACCTCCCCTGCCTGCTCACCCATCCCCCAAGCGGCTGGCCTGCTCACACATCCCCCATCATGTCTCTCACACTATCCCAGCAGGTCTGCCACACATCCCCAGGCCTGCTCACACATCCCAGCAGGTCTGCTCCACCATTCCCCAGCAGTCCTGCTCACAATCCCCAGCCTGCTCACCCATCCCCAGCAGGCCTGCTCCACATCCCCGCAGGTCTGCTCACCACACATTCCCCAGCCAGGTCTGCTCACCCACACCCCATCATGTCTGCTCACACATCACCCATCAATTCCTCTCCCCCATCCCCAGCAGGCCTTCCTCACCAGATCCCCCAATCCCCATCGTTCTGCTTCACGGCCCTCCCCCCTCATTGTCTTCTCACACAAATCCCCACAGTTCTGCTCGCCACAGTCCCCCTCAGTCCCTTCTCACCCCCCCTCCCCCTCCTCATGCTTCCCGCCACCTCCCCAGCAGTCCTCCACACCTCCCCAGCAATGTCGCTCACATCCCCTGGTCCTGCTCACACATCCCCATGCCTCTCACACTCCCAGCATTCTGCTCACACATCCCCATCATTCTGCTCACACATCCCCATGGCCTGCTCACACATCCCCGGGCTGGCTCACACATCCCCAGCAGCCTGCTCACAAATCCCCCACCAGCCTGCTCACGACTCACCAGCCCTGCTCAACAACCATCCCCCGCTGCCTGCTCACAACATCCCCATCCTCCTGCTCACCAATCCCCATTGCCTGCTCACACATCCCCGGCCTGCTCAAAATCCCAGGCCCAGGCCTGTCTCACACTCCCCATCAGGCTCTCACATCATCCCAGGGCCTCTCACACACATCCCCAGCAGGCCTGCTCCCTCACACCACCCAATCCCCAAGTCCTCTCACACATCCCCGCAGGCCGCTCACACACATCCCCAAAAAGCCAGGTCGCTCACACATCCCCAGGCCGTGCTCACACTCCCCAGCATGTCTGCTCACACTCCCCACAGGCCTTCTCACACAATCCCCAGCAGTCTGCTCACACATTCCCCAGTGCCCCAGTCCTTCTCACACATCCCATCAGGCCTGCTCACGACATCCCCAGCAGGCTGCTCACACATCCCACAGTCTGCTCCCCCATCCCCTTCCTCTCACACATCCCCCAGCGTTCCTCTCCCGCCATCCCCACCTGTCTTCTCCCCCATTCCCAGGCCTTCTCTCACACCTCCCAGTCCTTCTCCCCAACTCCCCAGGCCTGCTTCACCCATCCCCAGTCCTCTCCCGACAGGTCTCCCAATTCCTCCTCCACACAATCCCCCTCCCTTTCTTCTCCACCCTCCCCATTCCGTCCTTCTCCCCACAGTCCCCCGTCGTGCTTCTCCCCCCTTCCTCTCCCCCTCCTCTCTTCCCGACCTCCCCCAGGTTGCCTTCCCTCACACATCCCCAGGCCCCTCACCCATCCCCAGGGCCTCCTCACACATCCCCAGTCCTGCTCACAGACATCCCCGGGGCCTCTCACATATCCCTAGGGTCCTTTTGTCGCTGCGTCCTGTCACGTAATCCAATGAGGGCGAACCAGCCTCTTGATGTCCACGGCCATAACCTCTTCCACTCCTCCCTTTCTTTGTGATCTCAGCCCATATCGCTCGGCCTACCTGGCGCTTCGTCCGTGCTTGCGCGTGTACTTATCCCCAACGGCCTTAGACGGCAGCAGGGGATCAGTCAGAGACAGAGCTTGCATAACCAGCCCATCATATGATGTTTAGAAGGAACAGCAGCTTACAACATAAAACCAGAAACATGTTTAAGAGATTTTAGAGTCAATCCAGTAGTGGTCTTCTGCGCTTCAGAGAGTTTGTTTTATATATATAAATGTAGCCATGTGTAAATGTGGTGTACATCGCCTTTCCTCTTGCTGAGCATTAACCCTTGTAAGTATGAGGATTGTCCAGTATTCATCATGGAGTTTCCCTCACCCCTGGTGATGGTAATTAGTAGGCAAGGAAGTGACAAGCCTGCGCACCCCACCCCAGGCCTGCTCACCATCCCCCCCTGGGGGGGGGCCTGCTCACCCTCCCCACTTCCTGCTCACCATCCCCAGGCCTTCTCCCCACATCCCCCTCAATGCCTCTCAGCACATCCCCACTTCCTGCTCCCACATCCCCATAGTTCCCGTTCTCCCACCACTCCCCGCAGGCCGGCTCACACATCCCCACCGGCTGCTCACACAGCCCCAGCGGTCCTGCTCACTCCATCCCAGCAGGTCTTCTCACACCATCCCCAGCCGGTCTGCTCACACATCCCTGCCTGCTCCAGACATCCCCCAGCCTGCTCCTCCCCCATCGGTCTGCTCACACATCCCCCGCAGTCTCTCACACTCCCCATCAGTCCTGCTCACACATGCCCAGGCCTGCTCACACATCCCCAGGCCTGCTCACACATCCCCACAGCCGCTACACACCCAGCGGCTACTCACCAGCCTCTCACACATCCCCAGCAGCCTGCTCACACACATCCAGGCTGCTCACACTCCCACGGCCTGCGTCCACCTCCCCGGCTGCTCACACAATCCCCCCCAGCAGGCCTGCTCACACACTCCCCGCAGTCTGCCTCACACATCCCCAGCAGGTCGCTCACACACCCCAGCAGGCCGCTCACCATCACAGGCTTCTCACACCAATCCCCAGCAGGTCTGCTCCACATTCCCCAGCAGCCTGCTCACACTCCCCAGGCCCTGCTCACAAATCCCCCAGCCTCCACACATCCCCAGCAGGCCGCTCAACCCTCCACAGCCTGCTCACACATTCCCCAGCAGCCTGCTCACACATCCCCAGCAGGTCTTCTCACGAACATCCCCGCAGTTCTGCTCACACATCCCCTTTCCTGCTCACACATCCCCAGGCCTGCTCACCCATCCCCATTCCTCTCCCCCAATCCCATTCCTTCTCCCACATCCCCTCAGGCCTGCTCACACATCCCCAGCAGTCTGCGCATCAAATCCCCGGCCTTCTCACACATCCCCAGCAGGCCTGCTCACATCCCCACCAGGTCTGCTCACACATTCCTCATGCCTGCTCACCACACCCACCAGTCTTGCTCACACATCCCCCGGGCCTGCTCACACTATCCCAGAGGACTCTGCTCCACATCCCCAGGCCTGTCTCACACATCCCCAGCAGTCTCTCACACATCCCCAGCGGCTGCTCACACATCCCCAGCACTGCTCACACATCCCTAGGCCTGCCTCACACAGCCCCAGCAGGGCCTGCTCCAATCCCCCCAGGCCTGCTCACACAAATCCCAGCGCCTGCTCACCCACACCATCCCCGGCTGCTCACAAATCCCCCGTATCCAGGCCTGACTCACACATCCCAGCATGCTCTGCTCACACATCCCAGGCCTGCTCACACATCCCCAGCCTGTACACATCCCCTTCACAAACATCCCCAGCAGGCCTGCTCACACATCCCCAGCAGGCGTCTCCCGCCCAGCCTCCACACAATCCCCAGCAGGTCTGCTCACAACATCCCGCAGCAAGCCTTCTACACAGTCCCCAGCAAGGTCTGCCACACATCCCCACAGCCCTGCTCACACATCCCCCAGCAAGGCCTGCTCACACATCCCCAAGCAGCCGCTCAACACATCCCCGCCAGGCTGCTCAACACATCCCCAGCAGCCCGCTCACACAGTCCCCGCAGGTCTGCTCACACTCCCCATAAGGTCTCTCACACATCCCCAGCAGGTCTGCCACACATCCCCAGCAGGCCTCTCACACTCACCGTCCTCTCACACATCACATGCCTGCTCCAAATCCCCATGCCTGCCTCACACACCCCATCCTGCTCACCACATCCCGCAGGTCCCTCACACCTCCCCAGCAGGCCCTGCTTCACACATCCGACAGTTTTGGCTCACACATCCCCAGGCCTGCTCACACAACCCCAGGCCTGCTCACACATCCCCAGCAGGCCTGCTCACACATCCCCAGCAGGCCTGCTCACACATCCCCAGCAGGCCTGCTCACACATCCCCAGCAGGTCTGCTCACACATCCCCAGGCCTGCTCACACATCCCCAGGCCTCCTCACACATCCCCAGGCCTCCTCACACATCCCCAGGCCTCCTCACACATCCCCAGGCCTGCTCACACATCCCCAGGCCTGCTCACATATCCCTAGGCCTTTTTGTCGCGTGACGGCCAGGTCACGTAAGCCAATGAGGGCGAACCAGCCTCGTGATGTCACGGCCATACCTCTGCCACGCCTCCCGTTACTGTGGATCTCAGGCCACAGATCGCTCGGCCGACTGGCGCTCCGTCGTGCGCGTGGACTGTATCCCAGTCCTTAGACGGCGAGCAGGGGAGCAGTAAGAGACAGAGATGGCTGAACCAGCAATCATATGATGTTAGAAGGAGACAAGGCAGCTTCAAAATAAAACAAGAAACAATGTTTAAGAGTTTAGAGTCAAATCCAGTAGTGTCTGCGCTTCAGAATAGTTTGTTTTATATATATAAATGTAGCCATGTGTAAAATTGGTGTACATATCTCTTTCTCATGCTGGCAGTAAGCTTGGTAAGTATGCAGGATTGCCAGTAGTCATCATGGAGGTTTGCCCTCAACCCCTGGTGATGTGTAAAATAGTAGCCAAGGAAGTGACAGCCTGTCTGTGTCCCCTGTTAGTGACACAGAGAAGAGGTGGGTCTTTCTGGAAGCTGATATATTGCACAGCACTTCCTAAAGTTCAGTTGTTCAGTTGGTGTGCTGCCTCTGTTCAGTAAGAGGCACGTGGAGGTCTGCAACAGTGTTGCAGTGGTCTGATGCAAGTGCTGTGAGTCTGTGCAGCTCTGAGCAGAGAGACAGAGAAGCTGGGGAATCTCTTTGAGAGTAGAGGTGGAGAGCAACTCTATTAGAGGAGATATTTGTGTTGTGTTTGTTGTTTTCTTGGGAGGGAAGAAGTGGGAATATGCACATTGTATAAAATAACGTCATTTATAGAAGGTCCTTTTATTGAACAGTGTTACTGTATTAATAAGATAGGATCCCGAGAGGTGAGGCACACGTTGTATGATACAACTATTAAGAAGCTGTTAGCTTATAATAAAAAAATAAAACATTCTAATTCAAGTGTTCATAAACCCACAAAGATGGCAGGTGTGACTTTGCTAAACTCCTTCTATGTACATTTGCCAGATCACCAGCTATTGTACACAGGGAAAATAGGCGCACGGTAACTAAAAGAAGCAGGATGAAAATATACCACAGGGGGGCGGACTGGGGGCGGGCCAGTGGCGTCACGGAGCTGGTTCGCCCTCACGGAGCTGGTTCGCGTAGGTGAGCCCCTACTAAAGCCGCTTTAATTGCAGCTGTAGGGGCTCAGTGCTGAGCAGGAGCGCGCGTCAGCACGCTTCAGCAAGCAAGCGGTAAACATGGCCGAGGCCTTACTGCGGGACGCACCATGCGTGAGTATCGCACCCAATCCTGTGTTACCTGCCACTCAAGTCACTGGCAGATCCCGCCAGGCTGGGACACCGGGCAATAATCTGCGTCCGAGCTAGATTAAATCTGCCCCTTAGGGTCCTAATCTATATCCGCCGAAGCAGCCAATCGGCCTGTTTTCCACCCAAATTCTCTATTGACTTTAGCGGGGAATTTTGTCTGACCACGGCCCGATTTGCTGCTTCGGGGGATATGGAATTGACAGCTTAGTGTCAAAGTAAAGCCAAACCTGAGTGAGTAACTATTAAGCAGGACGTTGGCCACACACATTATATTGGGGCTATGTTGAAAGCTCTGTTATAGGGGATTCTGTCATACAACGGCTCACAGGAGTGTGTGTCAGCATCTTTTTACCAAGGGAAATAATGACGCTAGGGGTGGAGTTAGAGGTACAGTATCGATGCTGTATTGTCTGTGGCACAAATATGCAACTAATATGTTATATAAAACTCCGGTCACTTCTTTGTGCCATAAATTCGTCACAAATTGTCTTGGCATAAAAGCCAAATTCAAGCAAATAATTCTTAATGCCTTCATATGTATGAACATGATGCACGCGATACAAAGATTAAGAAAATGTCCGCTAAGTGTGATAACATGAATAATAACGTGCCAACATAGGCCAATAATGAAGTTAGGTGAGATATTGATTTTGTGATACAATACACTGTTTCAATTTATTTAAAACCCTTATTCTGTATAGAAAGTTAAACAGTCACCCTCCTCTGTATTCATTCCCATCAGTTACAACAGGAGTGGCTAACTCCAGTCCTCAAGAGCAACCAACGGGTCAGGTTTTCAGGATATCCCTGCAACCAATGAACAAAGGTAGGAGAAATACTGTCCTGCGCTTCGGCTGTCTGTAAGGCACCTTTTATGGTGTCAATCCGTCAAGTAGCTGATAAGGAGGGAGCTGTATATGGCCACTGAGTTACCTGGAGTAGGGGGGAATATAAATAAATAAACCCTTACCTATTCATTCTCTCCGGTCTGGGACCTGCTCTCCTCCACAGCATGTGCGTGCAGCCTTCAGTGGTAATCAGGAAGTGAAAGGCAGGAATCCGGCGCCACTGCGCATGACAGACTGTAGAAACTCCCGGATGATCTTTAATAAACTTTATTGCACAATACACATAGGGCTACACCACGATCTCCCCCTCTACGCGTTTCGCCCTCTCAGATAGGGCTTCGTCTCGGAGTGAGGAGACGTGGTGTTAGCCTGGAATTTAAACATTAAAAAGTCCGCGAAAACGGGTAAAAATACCTTCATGCCATTGTCCAGTAACAAGATGAGCCAATATTGAAATAATGAATTAATTAATGTATTTAGTTGGCTCTTATGATATCCCTATGTATTGTGCAATTATATGCTTATGGGACATGCTGGTGCCTCTTTTGGCAATTTTTACATGAAGGGGTTAATATTTTTACCCGTTTTCGCGGGCTTTTTAATGTTTAAATTCCAGGCTAACACCACGTCTCCTCACTCCGAGACGAAGCCCTATCTGAGAGGGCGAAACGCGTAGAGGGGGAGATCGTGGAGTAGCCCTATGTGTATTGTGCAATAAAGTTTATTAAAGATCATCTGGGAGTTTCTACAGTCTGTCATGCGCAGTGGCGCCGGATTCCTGCCTTTCACTTAATGAACAAAGGTACCCTGTAAATCCTGTCCTGATGATTCCCCACACCACCGTGGAAGTGCTCAGCCCTCCTGTTACCTCACAGGTAAGCACCATTCTACACCAAAAACACTAGTAGCAGACGAAATCTCACTTAGGCTAAGGCCCCGCTCCCTCCGTCAGCGCTCCCACACTGCAGACAGGCGGGTCACTGACATACACATACCGCGATATATACGGTCTGTAGGGAGCGGGAGGTGGGCGGAAGTTGGAGGTTTGAGCGGGAGGGGGGGAGTGGCTTGAGCGGAGGGACCCGCTACTCTCCCCCCCTCCCTCCCTCCACGGGCTCGGGCTGGCACTCATACACACACGCAGACACACACACACACACAGGTAGAGGCAGGCACTCACGCACTCAGATACACACATGCACACACACGCAGGCACTCTCTCACACACGCACGCAGGCAGGCACTCATACACATACACACACACACACACACACACAGAGGCAGGCACTCACGCACTCAGGCACACACATACACAAACACAGATAGGCACTCAGACACACACACGCACGCACGCAGGCAGGCACTCATACACATACACACACACAGACACACAGAGGCAGGCACTCACGCACTCAGGCACACACATACACAAACACAGATAGGCACTCAGACACACACACACACACACACACAGAGACAGGCACTCACGCTGCTTTCCCCCCACACTCCTCCCCGCTCCCGAAGCCGCTCCTCCTCCCGAAGCCTCCCCTACTCATTGGCTCACAGCCACGCCACGTGACGCGTCGACGCTAGGGATCACCAGTCTCTTGTATCCCGTAGCGGCTGACGCGTCACAGCGTGTAGTGAGCCGTGCAGCCAGGGGGGACCGGGACCGGCTCCGCAGGATTCCCCTGCTGGTGGGGAACTCGCGTGTGGCCGCCCGCGCCGCCGGGCGCACCGGGTCCCAGGCCTTAGGGTGGGGTAAAGAAGCTACAATTGAAACATGATACATTAGACACAGGTTTCAAAGGGATCTCATACGTGGCTGTTTACTTGATGCATGAAAAGGTGAGAAAGAAACACAAAAAATGGTGTTATAAGGATCATACTATGATAATATTCCTGCACAAACATCCTTACTACCAAGTAGGCCTGAAACGCATTGCAGGGTATAAATCCACATTACTGTTGACACAAGTTAATAATGTTTTTCGCTAGGGATACGACACAGTGGTAATCTGAGACATTACTATAAAAACCAAAAAGGTAATTTTGGGTAAGTGTGACCCCAGAGGAATGTGGCTGAATCATTTGATTTAAAGAGACAAAATGGGTAGAAATGTGAGAAATCCATGTTGTGTTTTATTACCTAAATAAACACAATCAAAAGTTAGCAAGTTCATTAGCACCAAACACTGCATCAGATCCCCATTGCAGAACAATCGCCAACAGTTATTTTATTCCGAAAATTTAATTAGCAAATGAAAACATGTGACTTCATACCGAGCAGATATCTGCCTAATTATCAGGCCACGGTATCGATCTGGCAGAGTAACACAACGAGATGACAATAGGATGCACGGCGACACTATTTCGGAGGAAGCAGTTGGCAGAGTCCCAGCAGCCTCTGTGAAACTAGCCCCTTTAATGGACAACAACAGAACCAGTCTCCGGGTTCTGCTCAGTTGGTATTTAAATGTATACTTACTGCAATTGTTTCCAATTATCCCCCCCTCGTCTATTCTTCTTCTCTCTTTATAGCATCTCTCTCGAGCTGGAATATCCATTCGGTGGGAAGCCGCCACGAGGAAAATTACCCACAATCGTACTGCGCTTCTATTATAATGAAATCTTCTTGATGATATAGTATGTCATTGTATTTGTCTGTTCCCACGTGCTTTCCGCTAATACACAGAAAATACTCAATAAGGTGCATCTCTTACCTCCCCGTGGTAGCACTCAGCATTTTAACACGTTGGTATTTTGCTTGTGTGTGTGACGTACGTCGTTTCTCAGATTAGAAAATAGAGTAAATATAGACAATGACGATTTCAAATGAGAAATTAAATGTATACGCAATAATCTTCTAAAGTCTATTTCTAGATATTTTTATTAGCATTTTGGGGGGGGGAAGTGACAGAAACCGTGCACCGCACAGTGTACAGCAAATAAAAACCCCGCGTGTGAGCACATTCCCTCGTCTCAGACAGGTCTGCAACCCTGCGCTTCCCCATTATCTCTGAGCATACAGTGCTTCCACTGCAGCCAGGGATTCTGGGAAATGACATGCAAATGAGCTCACAGTGTCACCTTTTGCTTCTTATCCATCTTAACATGGAGCCCCTGTAAGTGTCTGCCTGCCGCATTACACGGCTTTTCCAGCACAGGCTGGGTTAAAGAAGTGCAGAGCCAGAAAACCTCCTCACAGACAGCTTTTCATCCCAAATGTTTATAGCGGGGTTTCTTAATCAGATTCTGGATCTCTTTGGGTAACTTGACACTTATTCCATATGTCAAAAACCAACAGTGATATCATTTTCATGTATTATTGATTAAATATTTTCCACTGGAGTTAAAATAATTGGATAAATAAGAATGTACTCAGTAGGGCTCTTTATTGCAGCATGTGCAGGTTTTCAGTAGGTGGGGATAATGAGAAGATAATAGTAAACGGAGGATAATCTAAACCTTTTTTTATAAGGAACTCCTATTTATATCATCCAATTGCTAATGAATTCACGTTAGTCAGCACTTAACTTAATTAAACTTCCTATACAACTGGTTAAAAACGAATATTAAAACCTAATTGCGGCTTCAGTTTGCGTTTCTAATTACAATGTTTTCATTATGACAGCAACAGTAAATGTCATCTCATTATCTCCACTCACTGGAAAGCTGCACGTGCTGCAATAAAGAGCGGTACTGAGTAATGCATACCGTGAAATAACATGGACATTCACAGTGCCAGAGAATAATGAGCATTACCATGTTATTCTGCACACGGTTTAATGCATGCGCCCGCGCTCAGACAATCAGGGCGTATATTGTATTCAATTATTTGGTTGTAATGTATTTATTCCTATAACTTACTTACAAACACTGAGCTGTGATACAGAGACGGGTTATAATAACGACGTCTGTAACATGAACACACATCTCCGGCACGAGTCGTGGCAACGCAAAGTGTATTGTGGCTTAGCATCGCTTTGCGATGACGTCTCTTACTGTTAATGTAGCTTTTCCGGATCGCCACGTAGGGAATTATAACTCATGGAGTGTATGTTTGCCTTTGTTTGCCAAACAGTGAAAAATATATGGTTTCCCTACCTGTTTTAAAACTATCCATTTAGATCATTTACAAATAATATTTTCTATGTATGCACCGATACAGAAGCAATTTCACATATCCAGAGGCTGACTTCCGAACTGAATAAAGGAGAAGGCCTGGTGGAATTATATTTCTTCTGCTTGTTCCATTGCTGGGTTACAGGCATCCAGCAGAAGAGGCACACAATACCTTCCGTGACAAATATACAAGTTAGGTGCCCGAGAAGTGCCATCCCACTGAGCAACATACATAGAATAACAATAATATTACGGAACGGAATGATATAGCTAGCTCTATATTATTCCATTCAAAATATGATATGTAAAATACGCTTGTTTACATTGAGGTAGGCACAAAAGTTTAGTTACGACCAGCAAAATAAGAAATACAATGAGATATTATACACAGCAGCCACAGTGTGATGGGACGAAATGCTGCTACTTTTTTAGTTACATGACCTCTGTTCCAATGTTCCGGTAACACACTTACTGTTCCGGTAACACACTTACTGTTCCGGTAACATAACATACTGTTCCATAACCACTTACTGTTCGGTAACACACTTAACTGTTCCGGTAACATACACTACTGTTCCGGTAACACACTTACTGTTCGTAACACACTTACTGTTCGGTAACACACCCTTACTGTTCCGGTACACACTTACTGTTCCGTAACACACATACTGTTCCGGTAACACACTTACTGTTCCGATAACACACTTACTGTTCCGGTAACACACATACTGTTCCGGTAACACACTTACACTTCCGGTAACACATATACTGTCCGGTAACGCACTTACTGTTCCGGTAACGCACTACTGTTCCGGTAACACACTGACTGTTCGATAACGCACTTACTGTTCCGGTAACGCACTTACTGTTCCGGTAACGCACATACTGTTCCGGTAACACACTTACTGTTCCGGTAACACACATACTGTTCCGGTAACACACTTACTGTTCCGGTAACACACTTACTGTTCCGGTAACACACATACTGTTCCGGTAACACACTTACAGTTCCGGTAACACACATACTGTTCCGGTAACGCACTTACTGTTCCGGTAACGCACTTACTGTTCCGGTAACACACTTACTGTTCCGGTAACACACTTACTGTTCCGGTAACACACTTACTGTTCCGGTTTTTATTGAAATAGAAATAGATTTGTTTTAGAATCCTCTGCCCCTTTCTGCTTTTAAGCATAAATGCTGTATACGTCTTTGTAAATGATGGTGAGAATAGATTATATCCAATGTTTAACCCCTTCAGACTTTTTGCTCAGGTTCGGGACCACTACTTTTTAAGCCCCTGATTATACCTGCTGCTTTAGTTAGGGGACAATCAATTCCTAACCTCAGTGCCAAGGCCCGATGCAATCCTTAATAAATTCCCAATGGGTGCCATTTTATCTGCAACTAATAAAGAATTAACGAGTAAAGGAAATGCTCAATAATTTTACATTGAGATATGTTTCTAGTTTGACAAAGGAATAACTCGGAAAAATTAAGAATTTACAAAAATAGCTCTTATTTTTAAATAAGTTTTCTCCATTAAATGGGAGCAGTTGAAGGATCATGCAGAGAGTATAACTGGGTTACATTCTCCAACGCTTTCCGTGGTGGATGGACCTACTGTAATTCCCAAACCTATTCTCACATTTGTTGTAAGCCGTGATATCTTTTAGTGTAGAGTTCTACATCTAACCCCCTTTTGGGATTACTAGGCCTTAAGGGGTTAACTGTGTGGGTCCACACAGAGTAACACCCCTAACCCACTACAAAACATGGTGCTGGGGTGACTCAGCAGAAGTTAAGCTCCGCAACCGTATACCTGGAGACAGTGGCGTTCAGACTGGGCTATAAATACTAAAGGGGGAAGCTTCTAGAACTCAGATCCCTGGAGGAGACACAGAGGAGGGATCTCATTGTGTATAGTATTTATGTAAAATAGGATATGATAGGATCCTTTTTTATTGTTTGACATTTAGGTAAAATGTCCCGTTTAGATAGTGGCCTTAAGTTTGGTTTATTGCGACTCTCTGAGTTCAAATAGCGGCAGTCTATGCCCTGAGGGGCCCTGGGGGATAGTTGGACCAACCCCATAGGAGGGTCCATAGCTGGCTCCACTACAGGTCACCACGAGGTGGCATGCCGTGTCCATGAGAGGGACACTGATCACCGACAGAGAGAAGAGATGAAGCCGTACCCAGGCCGCCCAGAATTGGGCCACATTAGGTAACATAAGGGATCAGGCCTCAGCACCTTCCTACCAGGCCCAGATAGGGGAGAAAGGTCCAGACAGCACCAGGGAGAATGCAGTTACGTTCCTACCAAGATCCATGTGTGTAACAATAAAGCTGCTGTGTGAAGGAATAAAGTTCCGGGCGCCCATCATTGCTACCGCGTCGCCCAGCTGCGTGAATCCGGCACCCGCACACGGAAATCCCGTCTGAGTAAACCAGATTAAGTGACCTTCAATGTAAACTGCCTAGGAGCCGGGCGGGGAGGGTCACACACACAGATGAAGTTATGGATACAGCACTTTAGAAACCTCCTTGAAAGCTCTCTACGCTATAACGTGTACAACGCTTGGAGAATCTCATGACAATTGGTTGCTACACACTTACATTTCTTCATGGAGAAATTTGAATAGCAGAATGTTGGTCTGTCACAAAAAATCAAAGCAAAGTCAGAAATGTGTGGATTTTAACCTCAAATGTATTTCTAGAAAGAATAATATGCTCACATAACACAGTATATGTCTATGATATTGCTCCCTCACCCTGACACTTGCAGTGAATATTCTGTGTGGTTCCACGGGCAGCATAGAAGGGGCAGTGATTATTTACTGTGACATAAGCCAGAGAATAACTAGGTATAAAAGGGAATTGAACACTGCGACAACTGTCACACAAGCGGCGTTCATATCGTACAGAGACAGGACAGAGTTATCACAAAATGCTTGGGGAACTTAGCCCAAAATGTGGTGAATAATGCAGTTAGGGCAGGGATATGACTTTCCCCCAACCTTAACGAAGACTGTATCTATTCGTCACCTTGAACGTTTGACTTCACATGAGCTTTGGGGATGACCCCACTGGTTGAATTACAGTCCTCAAGGAGACACCGTAATAGGAGTTTTCTGCTCAACTGATTTCATGGCAGCACCCGTTCTACATTGGGGAGCCAGAAATGTAACCATGTGCAATAAATCACGTCTATTAGCAATACATGTTCTACTGGAACCTACACATGAGAAAGCGCCAGTTTATGCAAGAACGAGACACTGAGCTTGAATATCACATTGCTCTTCTTTAGTTTGCTGGTACAACGCTTCTTTATCGGGGTATAACATAAATATGCACAAGGTGATGGAAGGTGAGGGATAACTTAAGGCACAAAACAGGATGACCGGTCCAGCAGTCTGGGTCACACACATGGCACGCTATACAAACAAGGTCATTCTGCCTGATGGAGGAGTCACTCGTGCATGGGACATGCGCCTATCTGGCAACAAAAGCTAAAGGTTTTAACTACATAGAAATATGAAGCAAACATTGTTCTCATGAATAATGAATGTAAGGGACGTTCAAATCATGTGATCCAGGGTTTCCCAAACTTTTTTTTCCGTGACCCGGTTATTTTTTAACTTCTTTTTCGTGACCCACTAAAAATTGTATCGCCTATACTGGCCTATAGGGCCTGCACAGGCACACACACAGCCACTGATACACACACACACACAGCCACTGATACACACACACTGATACTGATACACACAGACACTGATTCACACACAGACACACACACACACACACACACACACACTGATACAGATACACACACACACAGACACTGATACACACACACACACTCGCTCGCTCTCCCCTACACGCACACAGACACAAAGAGTGAATTACAGGCAACGACGGATGTGAGTGGGTGGGAGGGAGGGGGCCAGGGACACTTGGGTGGGTGGGAGAGAGGGGGCCAGGGACACTTGGGTGGGTGGGAGAGAGGGGGCAGAGACACGTGGGGGGTGGGAGGGGGCCAGGGACACTTGGGTGGGTGGGAGGGAGAGGGCCAGGGACAATTGGGTGGGTGGGAGGGGGCCAGGGACACTTATGGGGCCAGGGACACTTGGGTGGGAGGCAGTGACTGGGTGGGGTGACTTACCTTGCCGCCGGACGCTTTCCTCTGCTGCCCCCGATATCCCCTGCTGCCCGGGACGGGAGGTGGGCTTGGGGGCACGGGAGGTGGGCTCGGGAGGGGGTGCCATGGGAGGTGAGCTCGGGAAGCTGGCCGCGGGGGGAATCGGGCCGCAGTAGGAGCTTGTACTTCCACCCTCCCCCCATGTAACGTGCGGGCCGCAGAGGAGCTGGTACTTCCTCCTCCGTCCCATGTTGGGAGCGGGGGGGAGGAAGGGAGCTTGCCCTGCGCAAGCGCGCGGGACCGCGGGGGGAATTGCCGCCATTTTTTTTAACTTGAGCGGGGGGACGGGAGACACCGCGCGGCCAGCCTCACTGTGACCCGGCAATTTTGGTGCCGTGGCCCGGTGCCGGGTCGCGACCCACCATTTGGGAAACGCTGATGTAATCAATAACTGAGTGTGCACGAAGTAAGCACATGTAACGCATATAATAGCCACATGGTGGCACTCTTGCTCTGAAGATGCTTATCCCAAAATTACCTTTTAAAGAGGCAATCGTGTTGAGTTAAAAATATATATGTCCCTTAGGCTGCGGTCCCAGTAACAGCCTGTGCGCACGGCCCCCATTGAGGGGCGTTGCTTACACGCACAGCACACCCCAAGCCTTGCGTGGGGAGGCGGCGCGTGGGGAGGCGGCGCGCGGGGAGGCGGCGCGCGGAGAGGCGGCGCGCGGAGAGGCGGCGCCTACACACATATATATACACATACATATATATACACATACACACACACATATATATATATACACATACACACACACACACATATATATACACACATACACACACACATATATATACACACATACACACACGCACATATATATATACACATACACACACACACATATATATACACATACACATATATATACACATATACACATACACACACTTTCCCCCCCCCCCCCCGTACCTTTTGGGGTGGGGGAAGCCCTGACAGCTCCAGCCCCCAGGCTCACCAGCGCACCACGTGACGCGTCACCGCTTGGGATCACAATCCTCTTGCATCCCCTGCCGGCTGACGCATCACAGCGCGTAGTGAGCCTGGCAGTGAGGAGGGACCGGGGCCGGATCGGGAGGAAGTCAGGCGCTGGTGAGTGACATGCACGCGGCCGCGCACGCAGTCCGATGCAGCGGGACTGCAGCCTAAGGGAAATACGTGGGCGACTACGCGTGCTGCTGTACCTGTTTGCTCACAGGAGGCCTAAGCCACCGCCTTTGGGAGCCTGGGGTGAGCTCTCTCTCCTTGTGCACAGCGCCTCCATCTCTGAGGGATCCCTGCATTGGCGAATAACCCCTCACAGGAGCCGATACACAGCAGTAAGCAATAACACCACACCATGTATATAACTGTAACAATACTACACATATAACACACACTACTACGTAACACAGTATATAGTGCAGTGACCCCAACACTTAGTGGTTCCCCCAAAGTACTGAGGGTGTCGTGGCACCAATAACCACTGGTGTCCGTCCCAGCAATCCCACGCAAATGTGAGGTAGCGCTACCCCCTGTGGATGTTGGTGCACGTTGGGTACCACGCAGCGGGGCCTCTGACAACAATTCCCCTCTCTCCTAAGGGTGCAGCTCCTCCTCGCAGTGTGAGCTCCAGCCGAGGGTCTCACACAATGTCCCAAAGTACTGTGGCCTGGTCCCAGGTCGCAGATCGCCGCGTGGGTGTCCGGCCACCGGCGCGGCAATAATAGCAATGGCAAGTGTCCCTATCTGGGGCCTTCCCTGCAACACTTCTCTCAAGTTGCTCAGGGCCAGACTGGGGCCTATGGGGTTCAGGTCTAGGACTAGTCCAGGAAACACTGCTCCCTGGACACTACCTTCTTCCTTCGCTCCTCTGTCAGGACTGACTCGCGGGCTCTCCGCACGCGGAGGATATCCTGTCCCTCCTGTTGCCAGAATCCCATTGACTGGGACAGTCCCATGTGGTCTTCCAACCCACCTGAGAATTCTGGGACATGAAGTCATGTTGCTGCATATGCGGAGCCATTCTAAGTCTGAGTCCATAGAGACTGCAGCCGTGCGGAGGCGCGCGGAGGCTGAGGGAAAGCAGGTGCTTTCCCTGGCCTTACTACGCGCCCCGTCCGGGGGCGTGTCTATGGGCAGGCCAATGACGTCACGGAGCTGGTTCGCCCTCGTTGGGCGAACCGTTCATGTGACCAGCCCTCCGCTCCCCTCAGCGCTGAAACTTAAATGTTTCTGTCTGCTACGCCTCCGCACACCTTCGGAAGCGTGCGCAAGCCCCTGCTAAAGCCACTCTCATTACGGCTGCAGGGGCTCACTGAGAAGCGTGAGCGTGGGTCAGCGGCTAAGCGCTGACCATGCCCGCGGCCTGAGAAGGCTGCCGCACTCCTCACACTGCGCATGCGCGCCTCACCAAAATGGCCACCCCACATATAATGTATACCCTGTTTACTTATGTAACTAAGTATTTGTACCTTGTATTATTTGTCATCTTAACTGTATGCCCAGGACATACATGAAAACGAGAGATAACTCTCATTGTATTACCGCGTGGGTAAGAATTAGAAACCTACTCACATCAAGTGGCTAGGTCTCAAGCCCCATGTGGACAATTTCACACGCAAAACAGATCTTCTCCCGTCTGTGGATGGTGCTCTCCGTCAACGTGTCAGCCTCAAGGCGCCAATTCCTCCGAATCGGCTTCCGCTCCGCTGCTCCCGAAGACGTCACACGCTGTGCTTCCACTACGGTGTCCTTGCTGTGCCACAATCCAATGCGTTTCTAGACTCGTAGTAACTGGTCCCTTAGTCTGGGATCTCCCATCTCTCATCTCTGCATCGGATCGGCCGGTCTGTGGATTTTCGCAGATCAGTCTCAAAACGGCCAATCCACAATTTCAGATTTTTCCCGACAGATTTTTAACACGGATACAATCCATTGCCGGATTATAGCGAGAGAGTGAGAGAGATGCTAATGCCTATGCAAACTATATTTAAATGAGTCCCGTCCCATCCATCCTAAAGGGATTTCTATACCAACTAGATAGAGTTGATAAGCCTAAATCACTAATCTAATGACTGGAATGGTGTCAGACCCAACAGGACTAGAACCCACAACCACTGATTTTCTCTGCCACAGCTTTAGCAGTGTGAACTTAAAACAGCTGATGAGGAGTACAGTTGTCACATCTAACTTTTGATCTGCTCACTGCTCACACAGGTAGCTAAACTAGCTATTAGTGTATCTCACAGGTATCTCAGGTGTGCTCCACAAGGAACATTTACCTGTCAGCCAGGAAATGCACAGGATCTGCTTTTATAGGCAGCTCGGGGGGGGGTGCTAGTACAGGTATGAGAACTGATTTTGTTGCTACATGACGGATATGCACAATGGTGGCTAAGGTATAACAGAACCGGGACACAAATATTCACTGTGCCAGCGTGCCTGAGTGCCAGACACATACTGAATTGAAATACTTATTTTAAAATAAATAAAACTCTACAAACTGCAGGAAGAGTCGGCGGCGGAAACTAAAGTAAAGGACAAAACTATTACATTTGTTAAAAGTAGTCAGAAAAAAACTCTTGCTTTAGCTTTAATCATTTATGGTAGGTGCAATAAACGGATAAATACTACTTTTGTAATAACAGTGAGAGGAAATACCCTTCCTAAACTGCCCTCAATGCCAGGAATCGGTAACATGATAAAACATCACTTTTAATTCATGCTTAAAACATGTTACCACTCTCATATTCCTTTAAATGCACAAATACAGTGACCTCTAACTACGGAAACTGAGGGTGAGTGTGAAACCTTAGGCACAGATCAGCTCAAACGCATTGCAAACCTTGCTAACAGGGTCAGACTGGAGCTGTCCTGCTGGGCCCGGGTCAGACTGGAGCTGTCCTGCTGGGCCCGGGTCAGACTGGAGCTGTCCTGCTGGGCCCGGGTCAGACTGGAGCTGTCCTGCTGGGCCCGGGTCAGACTGGAGCTGTCCTGCTGGGCCCGGGTCAGACTGGAGCTG
>WSYH01000607.1:155943-183986 GCA_036426205.1 Ascaphus truei
CCCAGGGGACTCTGATACCCCAGGGGACTCTGATACCCCAGGGGACTCTGATACCCCAGGGGACTCTGATACCCCAGGGGACTCTGATACCCCAGGGGACTCTGATACCCCAGGGGACTCTGATACCCCAGGGGACTCTGATACCCCAGGGGACTCTGATACCCCAGGGGACTCTGATACCCCAGGGGACTCTGATACCCCAGGGGACTCTGATACCCCAGGGGACTCTGATACCCCAGGGGACTCTGATACCCCAGGGGACTTTGATACCCCAGGGGACTCTGGGACTCTGATACCTGAGAGGACTCTGATACCCCAGGGGACTCTGATAACCCAGGGGACTTTGATACCCCAGGGGACTCTGATACCCCAGGGGACTATAGATGCCGCAGCCTGACCCTCCAGACTCGCTGCTACTTTAAATGTTCAAACTGAAAGTCATCTTAATATATAAAATCAAAGGTTGGTACTAGCTGCGGTGAATGTGATTGGTCCGTGGCCAGCCCGACTGTCATTGCCCAAGAGGTACGCCCCACTGTGACACACACCGCCCACACGACTGTCATTGGCCAAAACTTACACTGACATCACTGACACACACCTACTTCCACTGTCACACACTTGCACTGACAGCATACCCCAAAGAAGCCCTGCAGAGTCCTTGGTAGTTAATTCCACACTCTCACCCCTGTGCGCACCACACACCACACACACACACACACTTACATTTTAATATGTCTGTTTACACACACACACTTTACATATTAAATGCCCACTTTACCAACTGAGTACATACACACACACCACACACAAAACACACACACACACACACAACACCAACACACATGAGACCCTGCTTCTTCACCTAATATCACATGAGATCCATATTAGATGAATGTTACATCTCTTAAAGGGATAAGTTGGAATGTACATTTACATATTAAGTGGCTGCTGAGTGTATCTCCCTCACTAACTGTCATTTAATGCCTAAACATATTTTTATTTATTTGCTTAACTGAAAAGGGAATAAAAAAAAACATATGTTTAGTTAGAGAATTAATCTGCCCTCCACAAAATGGCTGCTGTGAAAATCTCCTCACTGTCATTGCCTAACAAATATTGTTATTTATTTGCTTTCACATGCTATTATATGTATGTAGAAATGAATCAGTCTTTAGACAAAATGGCTGCTGTGAGAATCTCTCACTGTCATTTCATGCCTACTATCATTTGCCTCCGCCCCTATTGATTGATCAGATCAGAAGTTTCTCACCAGTTGTGTAGTTGGCCTAACATTATTACTCACGCAGTGCAGTTGTGGGTTTGTTTTTATATGTTTGCTCCAACTGGAACTACTAAAAATTTATACTTCTTATTTTAAACAAACATCTATTATTTTATCTATTTAATTCCCCCCCCACCACTGTCGTCCCCCCTCCCCCTCTAGCGGGAAATTTATTTTATCTATTTAAATTCCGGCCAATCGGGTCTCTCAGCTAGTACATATATAAAACGAGATGATGTCAAGGCTTAAAACATCATTAACCTCATTAACTGGCATCTGTTACAGGATGACTTCATTCTTTGCAACCATATGCATCTCTTTTTACATACACATTGAACTATATATGAAACCAATAATTAAGACTTATGCAAATTTAGCTTGTGTAATGTGATGCTTCCAACCTATTTATACACCAATCATTGCAGTAACATCCCGGCGACACAAGCGTTCCAGCAAAAAGCCCTTCCGGGCGAGGCCTTCCCAAGCACATGCAAGTAAACATATATTTTCTAATGTTTCATTCTGCTTAATCATGAAGCTTAGCTTTGTTAGACTTGTTGAAATAATGAAAAAGATCTACACTTATTACTTCTTGATGTCTCCCACACAACACACTCTTAGCGGTAGATGTCAACCTACCTAATCAACTCCGTAAGATTTGGGTGTGTTTGGACCAAAAATAAAAAGTGCAAATCACTCATTACTAGCAGTAAGAATATTGAAGTCTATCAGACAGCTGTGTGTATTGGAATTGGAAAAATGAGCTTTATTTACGTACCTATGTTACTATGTACATCAAACACCGTTAAAGTCGAGTTAAAAAAAATAAAGAATATAGGCGTTAATACCGCAATTTTAAGTTTGGTGTCAACCATAGTGTGGTAATATTTTACCGGTGTGATATTTCGGCCAAACACAATGCAGGAATAAATGTGACCATTAATAATGCGGGTATACCACAATGCTCGATAATATTTCTTATCATAGGTCAAACCTACTCACCCTTCTAGACTAATGCCCATATCCCTATTAGCAAAGTGGTGTAATAGGGTTTTCATGGGTATTAAGCATAAAAAAAAAAAAATAAACAAAAACTTAAAAAAAACATTAACCATAAAACTTGTATTGCACTGTGACTATCTGGCTCTCTCAATGGGGCCTAAATAGCCACATTGGGAATCAATGGTAAGATAGAATAAAAATGTCCAATATTAAAATACATTACTGACCCCCTTCATTACCTTAGTGCCTAGCAACCATTGCTAAGCACGCGTTGACCAACCGCTTGCGGCAATGAAGGGGTTAACCCATCCAGCCACCCCAAGGATGCCAATACAATCCACCCTAGGAAAACTACTCCGATCACTCCTTGTAACGGTGAAGACTGGTCAAGGTAAGTAGCCGGGTTCTGGGAACGAGGAGAACAACGGTAAGTGCGTTGCATGTCCAGCATGAACTGAACTTTGTCTCAGCAACTTCCTGCTTACAGGGCTGTCCTTTAAAGGAAGCTGCCATGAGCAAAAATGGAAGATCCTGCCAAAGAGGGCAGATACAGCAAAATCCCGGTCCGGACTCAGTAACCCGGGACTGATTTTGCAAACCTCATAGTAACCCCCCCCCCAGAACTGATCTCCGGACGATTTAACGGGCTTGTTGGGGAACCTCGGTGGAAACCTGGATCAAGGAGGAAGAATGGACATCACTAGCCTTCACCCAAGAATTTCCTTGAACATATCCCCACCAAGATACAATGGTACTGGAGACTGCTCGAGACCTATGGGAATCCAGGATCTGATGAATGTACATAACTCTACTTGGCCACCTACTGGAAACGGGCCTGGGAGGGTGGGAGCTGAGAGGAGTTGTTGCAGGCCACCATTTTTAGGGAGAGTGCTGTTGACCGAATTAAATATCGAGGAAGAACGTCTGCTTCTCGCGGAATCCATGAGGCCTGATGAGAGACTGAGGCGACACACCCAGAAAGGGGAAACGGTAGAAGAATCAGGAAGAAGATCCGGTAGAAGAATCAGGAAGGCACAGAGGGAGGAGAATTGGTAGCAAATCCAGCGATATATTTCTTCAACTACTGGATCACAGGCGTTTTCCCGGCCCGCAACAATCGGCACTCACGGATCGGTAGTCTGGGACCCACAATACAGGCAAAATCCCAAAGTAGTACCCTCCTGCTTCTCTCCTGTTTTGGCAAGTCTTGGTAGTACCCAGCGATAGTTCTTCAGGTGAAATCCCTCAGATTGTGTTAGTCTCTCCGGTTCAGACTCCACCACAGGGTCTCAGCTGATGGTGTCGTCGTCGGTTGTCCACGTGGATGTGGAAGGAAAAGTTCCGAGAGGAATATGGACTCTGTCCAGATGATCTCCCCGCCTTCAGCTTGTCGACGTAATGACGTCTGTCACGCACCGTCTCCAACCCTGCTCAACAAGATCACCAGGCCACTGCCATTTATTGCTAGATTTATCGGCTGCCGGCTGACCTTCATTACTCCATAAGAACTGATGGTCTGGAGAGCGCTGTGTGAGACGCCAGAGAGATGTAATGTAAAAGATCCATAACTCAGTTAGTTATATAAGATTGTTAATCCAAAGGTCCGTTGGTCCCCTGGTCCTCGCGCGCGTTCCCCTCCTCTAAACTCCCCGGTGGCGGCGGGGTATCGCAGGTGTGGGGAGGATGATGTCATGTGCAAGCGAGCGGGTCGCTGGAAGCGTCAAACACCATGTCCGGGAGTGTTGCGCATGCGCAGCAGAGCACCCGCGCATCTATTACAAGTATCACGCCATACGCGGAAGGGAGCAGTTGCGGTGGCCATAGATAAAGGCTCTGCAAGGGGAACTTACAAGTCCCAGGATCACCCAGGGGGCCACCTCTGTCACGTGGGCATAGGATGTAGCCAATAAGGCTGTTGTATATTTGGTATATGTTTGTGAGGGTTGGATACAATTTCTCGCGTTTATAGCCACCTTGTGAGTTGGAGCCAGGACAGATAAAGGGGAAGGCAAGGTCTGGTGTTAGTGGCACTCGACTAGGCAGAGAATCCCCTTAGGTGCCGAGTATCCATCACGTGCAGTTGTGGGCTGCTTCAGGGAAGGCTCTAAGGCCCATAATCAGTGTGTGCGCGCGTGCACTGTGAAGAACGCTCGTGCAAGGTGACGGCACTTTATGTGTGTACAGTCGTGCTGCTTGTGAGCGACAGGCTTGGAAAGGTACTGTGTGTGTGTGTGTGTAGTGTTGGTCACGCGTGTGTGTGTGACTGTGTTGGTGTGTAACTGTATGTGTGTTGGGCACTATGATGAGTGTAAGTTTGTGTGTGTGGTGAGGTTGGGGAGGGGTGGGTGAACAAATATAGATAAAGTATGAAAGTTATAAAAGAATGAAGAGGTTATGAAGATGGGCGAACGGGAGGGGAGGAAGAGATGAAGGAGACACCAGGAGCAGACACTATACAGAGCAAGACAACAGAGCATTACAGACAGATTCACACAGACACTACATCATACACACAGACACCAGCATACATACATCGACCATAACATGCACCAATTGACACACACACATGGACAATATCACACTAAGCAGATACATTACATCACACAAACATGACAGACAATAGCATCATACCAACCTAGCACACATAACACAGGCATGGCCATTACACTACATAACACAGTACATCACATATCACACAGAATTATCATACTACTCCACGAGGACACACATTACAACACACATGTACATGAAACATAACATTAAATACACACAAAGACAGAGAGCGGAGAGCACATACAACCCCCCATAAAGAACACAAGGAACAGGACACACGCAAAGCACACGACAGACAACAGGCCAATGACACAAGACACACACACAACAGACAGACAGACACACACACAGACACAACCGACGAGGCACCGACACACACACACAGGAGAGACACACACAGACAACAGACAACACGGAGTAGAAACAGGACACAAAACAGCAACAGAGAGTGAGGACATGACAGACCAGAGCACCACCACGCAAAGACAGCAGCAGACACACACACATTGACACACAGGACACCACACGGCACCACGGACAGTTACACAAGAACAGGAAGTCAATTACTATACACACATACATACTACATTACACTATTATTTATACCAATATCACTATCTATACACATATTTTCGTGGCGTGTCTTCCCCCTCGATTCGCCAGGTCTTCATGCTCTCACTGCCGTTTTGCGCGGCACAGCGGCGCGGAGGCATGCATCCAGATTATAAGTGTTTCTCCGCAGTCTAATTGCTTGCACGTGCGACAGCAAAGGCAATGTCCCAACTAAATTAGTGTGGGGCGACAGAGAACCATTCTGCACGGTCTATCAAAGACTATTATAAAGGTGAGGACCTCCTAACGGAGGCTCCACCCAACGCAGAGGCGTGAGGCCAATCGACGGTAGGACACGTCGCATGGATTCGAGACAGATCCTCGTTGCTAAGGTGGCTGCACGGGTGTGTTGGAACTGGAGTACTCGGCATAGTAAACTCTCTAAGCAATGTTGCAACCAACACAGTTCCACAGGATAGTGCTACTCCTTACACTTGTTTACTAACATATGTAGCAGATGATATTGCTACTCAATCCTCAGCACTCCACTACGAAACAGCTGAAGGAGCAGATGCCTCCCCCAGCAAAAAATGAGGGTTTGCCATCATTTATTTTTCTCAATTAATACTCTTTCACTGATGTTGTGTACTCAGTGGTGCTCATTGCAAGCTGCTTTCTTGAAGCTGTGTGATGTTACAGCTGGTGTTAACATGTCCATTAGTGGTTGTTTTTTTTTTTGGGGGATTCGTGCTGCACCATCTGCTATTACTGTTTAGCTGTATTTTTAGCTTACATCTATATGTTTAGACTCATGCTATTTTCATGGGGTCATTTGTTGATTTGAACAGAAGGTTATAGTGTGGGAGGGAAGGGCTTAGGGATAGTATCCTATCCGTGTTCCTTTTGGACCAGGGGGAGAATGAGAATGGGCCAGTATGCAAGAGTGTTAGTCCATCTCGAAAAGTCGTCGCCCCATAGCATACTTTCGTTCACAGGTTTTTTTTTTGTGTGCATATATGCATGTTTTATGTTCATGTTTTGTTTCACACGTTTTTCTACTATCTTGCCCTCCTTCTCACCCCCCCACATCCCCTTTCCTAGTTGTTTTGTGACATGCTTCACCATTTGTGATATGTTTGTCGGGCAAAACATTTGATATATTGTATTGAGTTCATATTATTCATTAAAGGTTTTATTCTGCATTACAAACTGTTTTTTCATCATTTGTAGTCCTATATTAAGAGACATGTGAGTGCTTATTTTATTGTGTTTGTGGTACTTACGTAGATTTTGTTAGACTACCCTAATACCAAACAGGTTACACAGTGGATATGTGCTACTCTCTTACATCTTGTTTGGGTGGGCTGGACACGGGAAAAGGGACATCTCAGGGGCATAAGGTGCCTAGCACCCATCTGTATACTTTTGGTGGCATTCATACTGGTTGGGGTTACTGGGCGGGTGTGAGTTCACACGAGGTACGTGGAGGTAATGTGTGTTATGTTATAGTTGCTGTCAAGTCACAACCGGATTTGTTCTTCTTAGACTGTTGTGTTTTGTTATAATTGACTATTGGTTTACCTTGTTGAGAGGCTTTTCTTATCCTCTCCAATACGAGGGTATCCCTCTGCAGGATGGAGGGCCGCCTGAATGAGGCGAGTCTTGCAAGGAACGATTAATTACGATAAGTCTATTATAACCTCACGGCCCAATCAGGTCATGGATTCTGTTTTATTGTGTAAAACATTAGGACCCTGTGAAGAGGGATTGAAGGGCAGAACAGGGACGGCCAGATTTTCACATTGTCCCAATGCTGGCTGTATTCTGTTTTAATCCCGTATCTTATCCGAGAACCAGGGATATCGTTATAGAGATAGCAAACTGTCGAGAAGCGAGGGAAGAAGGCCATTATTGTGCTTAAATAATCTGCACTTAAGTAGGATGCCCTGTTACAATAATCTTTTGCCATTATTACCAGAGTGGCGTGTTACTTGAGATGTCATTATGAAATCAATTAAGGAATATTGTAGTGAGTGAATAGCCTAGTAAACTCAAGATAGTGGCTCGAGTTATATTCTCTCTTTCTATTTTATGTCTTCCTACACAAGGTATCAAGGAGCCTCGCCACTCCGGGTAATTAATGATAATTAGGCACTCATCAATCACCATTAGTGTATTGCATTATGACCCCGTTTACAATTTATTCTATTTTCCTGAATAGACACATATGAACCACACCTATACAAAGTAGTGTTGACGGTTCCTGATACCAGGGTAAGCTATTTACAATGATAGTGTTGTAAAACATGATTTTCTGGTTTGGCCGTCTATTCCTTATCTTGTATAGTTCTTTATCTTATGGAAGACATCTATTGGTTTTTAGAAGTGTTGCTAAGTTTTTAGTGGCCGCAGACCCGTGATTGCCAATGAGTTTCTATTTAGTGTTTGTGTGCTGTGACGTCTATACTCCATGATCGTCTTTGTCTGCTATGGTCATTGATGCTTTATAACTTGCTGCCCTAGGTTCGACAATCTGTAGAAAAGCCGTATACTTTTATACTGTTCGATTTTTTATAACAACTACTGATTGCGATGTCATGCTTGTCTTCCTTATGAGATATGCTTTGTGGATTCTTTGGTGTTTGTTTCCTTCAAACCCATTGCTAGGCACACGACCTATATTGTTAATAACTTGTGCGCTCTAACACTAACATGGTTGTTCGTCTTCATTTCCCGTGCACCGTTGTTCTACTGATGGGATCCATGTACCTATTAACCAACTTATGTTGAGAGTGCTGCTATGACTTTATGTTAATTATGGCCCTTTGGTTTTGTTTTTCCTACAAACACATATTGCAAGAGAGTTTCAGTCCAAGTATTTTATTTGGACACTGCTCGTATTTCAAGTATCTGACGAACATGAACTGGTAGTGTTTTTCTTTGTGAGTACTTGTTATTTGGGATAATGGGGTGGGTTGGGTGTGTAACTCATTGGCGTGCCTTATATACATGGTACTTCTACCGCAATCACTCCGAAGCTCCCCAGTAATATCTCAGGATATTATTTACTATGAGGGCCTACTTCTTATCAGAATCAGCGGGCTCTCTGTGTCTCTCCTTTCTTTGTGTATTTCCACTCATATCCATTTCGGCGCTTGCATGTTGCAGCTAGATTGGAAATCATGGGCTGTTTGGTTTCCTTGAATAGCATATTGCTGGAGATATGCTTATGCTTTTTGCTGTTGGATGTGAAGGAGACGTGATGTATTCTGATTATGGTCTCTACTCGTTGCTTAATGTTGGTGTTCTATCCTACACTAGTGGAAGTTTTGTAATGTTTTGTCATGTTTGTTGTCTCGCTCGATTTATTGTCGCTGATGAACAGGTTGCTGTTGTTCAACTTCTCAGTTGCTTTATTTTTTACACAATTTTTTAGCTATGTGCATTTCCAATTAAGTTGTCATGTATATGACGTTGAAATGTGCTTTTTGTTTCTGTTGTGTACAACAGTTATATGGGGTGTGTGTTTTGGTATACAATTCGTTGCTCCCTACTGTTGGTAGTGGTGGTATTATTGTTATGTATGGGCTATTTACTTTGGATATGGATGGAGATGATTATTAAAATATTTATCTCGATGCAGTAGTTGAAAATTACTTTATGCGTTCATTTGTTTTCTTTTAGCAATTTCCTAATGTGTGCTATCTTTGCTCCTTGACCACTGACCTACTACTAGCTCCTGATACTTGACAATGTCTTGCCTTTCGTTCTTTTTTTTTTACGGACGCATGCACCTGTTCGAGGGACGCTCTGATCATCTCCCTTTGATTCTATTGTCGGCATGCCGGTAGCCTGACACTTATCTCATTACTCCTCGATACTTTCGGAGCGCTTGCACATTCTTACCATGTTTTATTCTTTCCTCCAGGTGCAGACTTTGTACATTTCTTTCCCTTCCTATTTACTTCTCACTCCGGTAGCCGCACGATGCATTTCCACCGGACTTAATTGGCCTTTGCGTTGCATGCTTCTGAGCAGGTTCTTTTCACCAATTTAACGTGTCCTCTTCTAAGTGTTAGAGAATTTGATGAATATATCCATTAGACTCCTTTCCGTTGACATTGCTCCTCTGACATCTACTCACATTACTCGAACTTCTGAGAATGCCTGTTTATGCTTACTGTATTTCTATTATCTCCTTTCTTTGCGAGGAGTAACTCGTTTGCATTCTTCCATTTTACTCGACTCCTGGAGGTCTCATTTTAGGAAGATAGATGTATTGATACGTATTTTTATTCCACGTTTGTCATCTCGTGTTAGTTCGCAGGAGGGATGTCTTACTATATCTCTCCCTACTTTACCTACCGTCCCGGGACGTCCGCTCTGCTTCTCTTTGATACCTCCTGTACGTCATTACATTCTTTCCGGTGAGTCTTTCGCCATTCTGTGACATCTCGGCATTTACACTCATCCAGGAGCTGCGTTGGCGCGAGGTATCGCGTTCCCATTTGTTTAGTTTCTTCCAGCTCGTTTCGTGCTCTGATCTGATGACTCTCTGTCGCTATTTGTATTTTTTTGTTTATTAAGGCGTCCTCAATTTGATGCACTGAGCTGGGCTGCTGAGGCCTGGGTCAGGCGTCTCGGGGTCGAACTGGAGCTGTCCTGCTGGGCCCGGGTCAGACTGGAGCTGTCCTGCTGGGCCCGGGTCAGACTGGAGCTGTCCTGCTGGGCCCGGGTCAGACTGGAGCTGTCCTGCTGGGCCTGGGTCAGACTGGAGCTGTCCTGTGGCCTCGGGTCAGACTGAGCTGTCCTGCTGGCCTGGGTCAGACGAAGCTCCTGTGGGCCGGGTCAGATGGAACTGTCCTGCTGGGTCTGGGGCAAAGGGAACCCGGACGGCCGAACCAAAAGTCATGGTGGCCCCCAGGGTGTGCGGCTCTGGCTCCCTACATCCCCTGCTCCTCCCTCAACTGGTTCCAGTCAAGTGTGCTAACTTTACCCAACTGCAGAACCTAATGGCCAGTGTCTAATCTGATTACCCCAGGGGACTCTGATACCCCAGGGGACTCTGATAACCCAGGGGACGATCGTGGACTCTGATACCCCAGGGGACTCTGTTACCCCAGGGGACTCTGATACCCCAGGGACAGATACCCCGAGAATCTGATACCCGAGAGGACTCTGATACCCGGGACTTGAACCCAGGGGACTTGTGATACCCCAGGGGACTCTGATACCCAGGGACTCTGATACCCCAGGGGACTCTGATACCCCAGGGTACTCTGATACCCAGGGGACTCTGATAACCCAGGGGACAGTCTGATAACCCATGGGGACTCTGATAACCCAGGGGACTCTGATACCCCAGGGACTCTGATACCCCGGGAGACTCTGATACCCGAGAGGGACGTTCTGATACCCCAGGGGACTCTGATACCGACCCAGGTACGATCTCGATACCGACCAAGGGACTCTGATACCCCAGGGGACTCTGATACCCCAGGGGACTCTGATATCCCCGGGGATCTGATAACCAGGGGCTAACTGATAACCCCAGGGGACTCTGATACCCGGGGACTCGAACCCCAGGGGACTCTGATACCCCAGGGACTCTGATACCCCAGGGACTCTGATACCCAGGGGACTTTGATACCCCAGGGGACTGGGACTTGTCGGATCTGATACCCCAGGACTCTGATAAGGACTTACCACTACAACCAGGGGACTATAGATGCCGCCAGGCCCTGACCTCCAGACTCGCTGCTACTTTAAATGTTCAACACTGAAAAGTCATTCTTAATATATTAAAATCAAAGGTGGTACTATCTGCGGTGAATGTGATTGGTCCGTGGCCAGCCCGGATGTCATTGCCCAAGAGGTACGCCCCACGGTGACACAGCCCGCCCACACGACTGTCATTGGCCAAAACTTACAGCTGACATCACTGACACACACCTACTTCACTGTCACACACTTGCACTGACAGCATACCCCCAAAGAAGCCCTGCAGAGTCCTTGGTAAGTTCATCTCACACTCTCACCCCTGTGCGCACCACACTTCCACACCACAACACACTAACACTACTTTTAATATGTCTGTTTAACACACAACTTTACATATTAATAATGCCCACTTTACCAACTGAGTACATACACATCACACCACACACACACACACACACACACATGAGACCATGCTTCTTCACCTAATATCACATGAGATCCATATTAGATGAATGTTACATCTCTTAAAGGGATAAGTTGGAATGTACATTTTACAATATTAAGTGGCTGCTGTGAGTATCTCCTCACTAACTGTCATTTAATGCCTAAACATATTTTTATTTATTTGCTTAACTGAAAAGGGAATAAAAAAAACATATGTTTAGTAGAAATTAATCTGCCCTCACACAAAATGGCTGCTGTGAAAATCTCCTCACTGTCATTGCCTACAAATATTGTTATTTATTTGCTTTCACATGCTATTATTATGTATGTAGAAATGAATCAGTCTTTAGACAAAATGGCTGCTGTGAGAATCTCCTCACTGTCATTTCATGCCTACTATCATTTTGCCTCCGCCCCTTATTGATATCAGATCAGAAGTTTCTCAGTCAGTGTGTAGTTGGCCTACATTTATTACTCACGCAGTGCAGTTGTGGGTTTGTTTTTATATGTTTGCTCCAACTGGAACTACTAAAAATTATACTTCTTATTTTAAACAACATCTATTTATTTTATCTATTTAATTCCCCCCCCACCACTGTCGTCCCCCCCTCCCCCTCCTAGCGGGAAATTTATTTTATCTATTTAAATTCCGGCCAATGCCGGGTCTCTCAGCTAGTACTATATAAATAAGAGATGATGTCAAGGCTTAAAACATCATTAACCTCATTAACTGGCATCTGTTACAGGATGACTTCATTCTTGCAACCATATGCATCTCTTTTTACATACACATTGAACTATATATGAAACCAATAATTAATACATTATGCAAATGTAGCTTGTGTAATGTGTATGCTTCCAACCTATTTATACCCAATCATTGCAGTAACATCCCGGACGACACAAGCGTTCCAGCAAAAAGCCCTTCCGGGCGAGGCTTTCCACAAGCACATGCAGTAAACATAATATTTTCTAATGTTTCATTCTTGCTTAATCATGAAAGCTTAGCTTTGTTAGACTTTTGGAAAATAATGAAAAAGATCTACACTTATTACTTCTTGATGTCTCCCAACACACCTCTTAGCGTAGATGTCAACCTACCTAATCTAACTCCGTAAGATTTGGGGTGTTTGGACCAAAAATAAAAAGTGCAAATCACTCATTACTAGCAGTAAGAATATTGAAGTCTATCAGACAGCTGCTGTATTGGAATTGGAAAAATGAGCTTTATTTACGATTACCTATGTTTACTATGTACATCAAACACCGTTAAAGTCGAGTTAAAAAAAATAAAGAATATAGGCGTTAATACCGCAATTTTAAGTTGGTAGTCAACCATAGTGTGGTAATAATTTACCGGGTGTGATATTTCGGCCAAAATCACAATGCAGGAATAAATGTGACCATTAATAATGCGGTAATACCACAATGCGATAATATTTCTATCATAGGGTCAAACCTACTCACCCTTCTAGACTAATGCCCAATATCCCTATTAGCCAAATGTGGTTAATAGGGTTTCATGGGTATTAAGCATAAAAAAAATAAAAATAAACAAAACATTAAAAAAAACATTTAAACCATAAAACCTTTGATTGTCACTGTGACTATCTGGGCTCTCTCAATGGGGCCTAAATAGCCACATTGGCAATCAATGGTAAGATAGAATAAAAAATGTCCAATATTAAAATACATTACTGACCCCCTTCATTACCTTAGTGCCTAGCAACCATTGCTAAGCACTGCTTTACCAACCGCTGCGGCAATGAAGGGGTTAACCCATCCAGCCACCCCCAAGGATGCCTAACAATCCACCCTAGGAAAACTACTCAGATCCACTCCTTGTAACGGTGAAGACTGGTCAAGGTACGTAGCCGGGTCTGGTAACGAGGAAGACAAACGGTAAGTGCGTTGCATGTACTCAGCATGAACTGAAACTTTGCTCAGCAACTTCCTGCTTACAGGGCTGTCCTTTTAAAGGAAGCTGCCATGAGCAAAAATGGAAGATCCTGCCAAAGAGGGCAAGCTACAGCAAAATCCCGGTCCGGACTCAGTAAACCCGGGACTGATTTTGCAAAACCTCATAGTACCCCCCCCCAGAATCGATCTCCGGACGATTTAACCCGGGCTTGTTGGGGAACCTCCGGTGGAAACCTCGGATCAAGGAGGAAGCATGGACATCACTAGCCTTCACCCAAGAATTCTCCTCTGACCATATCCCCACCAAGATACAAGGTACTGGAGACTGCCTCGAGACCTATGGGAATCCAGGATCTGATGAGTTACATACTCTACTTGGCCACCTACTGGAACCGGGCCTGGGAGGGTGGGAGCTGAAGAGGAGTTGTTGCAGGCCACCATTTTTAGGAGAGTGCTGTTTGACGAATTAAATATCGAGGAAGTAACCGGCTGCTCCGGAATCCATGAAGGCCTGATGAGAGACTGAGGCCGAACCCCATGAAAGGGAAACCGGTAGAAGAATCCAGGAAGGCACAGAGGGAGGAGATATGGTAGCAATATCCAGCGAATATTCTTCAACTTCACTGGACACAGGCGTTTTCCCGGCCCGCAACAATCGGCACTCACGGATCTGGTAGTCCTGGGACCCACAATACAGGCAAAATCCCAAAGTACACCTCCTGCTTCTCTCCTGTTCTGGCAGTCTGGTAGTACCCAGCTGATAGTTCCTTCAGTTGAATTCCTCCGATGTGTAGTCTCTCCGGTTCAGCCTCCACCACAGGGCTCCAGCTGATGGTGCCGTCGGTGTCCACGTGGAGTAAGGAGTCCGCAGAGGAAAGGAACTCTTCCTGATCTCCCCCCGCTCTGCTCGACGTAATGACGTCGCACGCACCGTCTCCAACCCTGCTCAACCAGATCACCAGGCCACTGCCATTTATGCTGTTCTACGGCTGCCGGCTGCCTTCATTACTCATAGAACTGATGTGTCTGGAGAGCGCTGTGTGAGCGCAGAGAGTGTAATGTAAAAGATCCAAACTAGTTCAGTTATATATATGTAACCAGGTCCCGTTGGTCCCCTGTTCCTCTGCGCGCGTTCCCCTCCCTCCTCTAACCCTCCGGTGGCGGCGGGGGTAGTCGCAGGTGTGGGGAGGATGATGCAGGCGAGCGGGTCGCTGGAGATCAACACCATGTCAGGGAGGCTTGCGCATGCGCAGCAGAGCACCCGGCAGCTATTACAAGTATCACGCATACGCGGAAGGGAGCAGTTGCGGTGGCCAATAGATACAGGCTCTGCAAGGGGAACTACATATCCCAGGATCCCCTGGGGCACCTCTGTCACGTGGGCAAGGTTAGCCAATAAGGCTGTAGTATGGTACTGTGAGGGATTGGATACATTTCTCGCGTTTATAGCCACGCTTGTGAGTTGGAGCCAGGACAGATAAGGGGAAGGCAGGGTCTGAGTGTTAGTGGCACTCAGACTAGGCCAGAGAATCCCCTTAGGTCCCAGATAGGCCCCAATCACGTGCAGTTTGTGGCTGCTTCAGGGAAGGCCCTAAGGCCCATAATACAGTGTGTGCGCGCGTGCCTGTGCGAACGCTCGTGCACGTGACGCACACTTTATGTGTGTACAGTCCGTGCTGCTGTGAGCGACAGGCTTGGAAAGGTACTGTGTGTGTGTGTGTCACTGTGTGTGTGTGTCACTGCGTGTGTGTGTGTGTGTCACTGTATGTGTGTGTGTCACTGTGTGTGTGTGTGTGTGTGTGTGTGTGTGTGTGTGTTAAAATATAGAAAATAAAATTATATAAAAATTATTTATTAATATTGTGCAACTTTGATAAATCTATATACACATACATACACATACATACATACACACACATACATACATACACACATACACACACATACACACATACACACATACATACATACACACATACACACATACACACACACATACATACACATACATACATACACACACATACATACACATACATATACATACACACATACACACATACACACACATACACATACACACATACACACATACACACATACACACACATACATACATACACACATACACACATACACACACATACATACACATACATACATACACACAAATACATACATACACACACACACATACACATATACATACACACACACACACATACACACACATACACACATACACACACACATACATACATACATACACACACATACACACATACACACACACACACACACATATATACACACACACACACACACATATATACATACACACACACACATATATATACATACACACATACACACACATACACACATACACACACACATACACACATACACACACATACATACATACACATACATACACATACATACACACATACACACATACACATATATACACACACACACACATACTTTTCGGCGTCTTCCCCCCGATCGCCCGGCTTCATGCTCACTGCCGTGCGCGCACGCGGCCGTAGCATGCATCCAACTATAAGTGCCGCGCGCACGGCGCAGCAAGCCTGCCCACTATATTACGGGGGACCAGACCACTGCGGTGTTATCAAAGACTCTTAAAGGTGAGACCCTCCTACCGGAGCCCACCCAACGCAGAGGCGGAGGCCATCGCGGAGGACCACGTCGCTGGATCAGACAGATCCTCGTTGCTAAGTCGGCTGCACCGTGAACTGGAGTACTCGGCAAGTACCTCAACAAGTGCACCAACAGTTCACAGGATAGTGCTACTCCTTACACTTTTACTACATATAGCAGCTGAGATTGCTATCTCATCCCTCAGCACTCCACACGAGCAGCTGAAGGAGCAGAGCCACTGAGGGTTTGACCACTTCATTTATTTTTCTCATTAACCTTTCACTGACTGTGTGTACTCTTGGTGCTCATTTGCAAGCTGCTTTCTTGCAAGCTGTGTTCAGCTTTAACTGTACCATTAGTGGATTCTTGCTGCCCTGCTATTAGCTGTTTAGCTGTATTTAGCTTACACTATATGTTTACTAGCTATTTTCAGGGGTGTCTGATTTGACCAGGTATAGGGGAAGGGAGGCTTAGGGAAGTACCTCTCGGTCCTTTTGGACCAGGGAGAATGGGCCAGATGAAGAGGTAGTCCCTCGAAACGTCGCCCCCCTAGCATACTTTCCGTTCACCGTTTTTTTTTTGTGTGTATATTCCTTATGTTTCATGTTTTTTCCCCTTTTCCTTCTTTCCCCCCCCCCCCCCCCACCCCTCAGTTTGTGACATGCCCATTTGTGATACTGGTTTCTGCAAACACATTTGATTTATTTCTGGTTCATTTTATTATTAAATGTTTATTCTGCATTACAACTGTTTTCATCATTTAGCTATTAGACAGTGAGTGCTGGTACTTACGTAGATTTGTTAGTGCACCAACAGTTCACAGGATAGTGCTACTCCTTACACTTTTGGGTGGGCTGGACACTGGGAAAGGGACATCAGGGCATTGGTGCCAAGCACCCACTGTACTTTGGGGCACTCACTGGTGGTACTGGGCGGGGTGTTCACTATACTGGGAGGTGGTGTTATGTTATATGTGCTGTCAGTAAAGGTTGTTATTATATACTGTGTGTGTTTACTATTACTATTGGTTCTTGTGAGAGGCTCCTCCCACTACGCTGGGATCCCTCGCAGGTGGAGGCGCTGCACTGAGACGATAATTACGATAATTATATCACCCCCGGCCCAGGTCATGGATTCTTTTTAATAACATTAGGACCCTGTGAAGAGGGATTGTAAGGCAGAAAGGGACGGCCATTTCACTGTCCCATGGCATGTATCGTACCGACACCGAGAACCAGGGATATCTAACGGAAGCAACTTCGAAAGAGAAGGGAAAAGGCCATTATTGTGCTAAATCTCACTAAGATCCCGTACAAATTGTCCATTATTACCAGGGCGACAGTCAGCATAAGGAAGTGACTAGCAAGGCCAGTATATTCTCTCTTTCATTATGCTTATACAATGTCAGGAGCCCCGCGGAATATACTATGCACTCATAATACCATGGTGGCATTATTGCATTGCAATCTATTTCCTGAAGACACTATGAACCACACTAAAAAGTGACGATTCCTGATACAGGAGAAGCTTTACATTGAAAGGTTAAATAATATTTGTGCGCAGTAATATCAGAGTTCTAGTTTGGCCGGCAGACACGGATCTGAAAGAGTACAGTGTTTGTGGCTGGAACCTATCTCCAGACTAGTTCTATTGATTGTTTATTAACTGCCAATCAAATCTATAAATACATATATTTATATTGTTTTTACAACACTGATGATCACTTTCTAATACGTTGATCTTGGTTGATCTTCAACAGCACTCTAGTAAAAATGCTAAAACATTGCACGTGCACCGAGTGACATTACTATAACACATGGTCATCTATTAATATGCCCTTTTTTTGTTTTCACAACACTGCAAGAGAGTTTCAGCCAAGTTTATGGACACTCTCATTCAAGTATCTGAGAACAGACTGGTAGTTACTTTGATAGATTGAAGTGTGTACCAGGCCCATAAATTACCGCAAACCAGCCCAATCCCAGGAATACAGAGGGCCACTACAGAACAGTCCAGTCCCTTGTATTCCCAACATTGTGCATCCTGTTGAATCATGGTTTCCTGAATACATATTGCTGGAAGCTTATCTTGCGTGATGAAGGCAGTTGATGTATTCTGATTAGGTACGGTGCTTATTTGGTCACAAAGAGGATGTGTGCGATTTAGTCAGAACAGTTCCGGCTACAATTTAGCATTCTTCATCAGTGCAGTAAATGTAGTGAAGGCTGTGACACATCATGGTGGTAACATTGCACCAGAGGTGATTTATTGTATCATGATATAGGAGAGAATTCAAAATATATCTCAGTAAAATATTGTGTTTACCATCCTAATGTGGCACCTGACACTCCACTACAGCCTGACATCTCCATTACTCCTCCGGAGCCTGACATCTCCATTACTCCTCCGGAGCCTGACATCTCCATTACTCCTCCGGAGCCTGACATCTCCATTACTCCTCCGGAGCCTGAGATCTCCATTACTCCTCCCGAGCCTGACATCTCCATTACTCCTCCGGAGCCTGACTTCTCCATTACTCCTCCTGAGCCTGACATCTCCATTACTCCTCCGGAGCCTGAGATCTCCATTACTCCTCCGGAGCCTGAGATCTCCATTACTCCTCCAGAGCCTGAGATCTCCATTACTCCTCCGGAGCCTGAGAGCTAGCTCCTATTACTCTTGAATGTTGAGGTTGAGAACTTCCTTCCCCTAGTTAGTGTCTGTGGGAAAACCGAATAATGGACATTTCGTGTGTGTAGTTGCAAGACAAATCCCAGATTCCCGCAAGAGATTCCAATAAAAAAGATAAGTGGGGTTAATGTTACGTTTGTCATGTAAAATAACTAAGTTTCTCACACCAACTATTCCTTCAAGTGACGAGTGTGATTTATAGCAGTGATTATTGTCACGCCTGTATGCCTGCAGACCAAGCTAGACCCCAGTACTGAGGTGGGAACGATATGATACCACACACCCACAGCAGTGGGAGCAAGCCCGGAGTGTGGTATAGCGTTGCTGGGCCTGTTGGAAGAGTTGTTAGTATATACTTGCAACGCTTGGGGAGTGTCTGTGAGAATAGTCGTGTCCGTTTGCCAATGTTCAGGGGGTCCAGAGGGTAGAGTCGTCAGAGAGCAAGCCAGGTCCTAGGAAGCCAGAGGTCAGCGAAGTCGTATGCGTAGCAGGGTTCAAAGGGATACCAAAGAGCAGAGTAGTCCAGGGAGAGCAGGGGTCAAAGCCAGGGAAATCCAAATAACACAGGAGCAGGTATTCACAGGAGCACAGAGGGAGCACAGCATAGGACAGGTACATACAGGGAAACAGGAACTATGCAGAGCGAGGAAGAGGTGGACAGGCAGGGATTATAAAGGAAGGTGCACCAATGGTAGAGAGGGGAGGAGTAGAGAGATAAGTGGGAGAAGCAAGAGATAGGTCAGGGAGAGAAGAGGAGGAGACAGAAGGGGCAGTCAGGGGAATGGCCTGAACAGCTTGGGAGGCGGAGACAGGGGAAACCTGATAAAAGAGTCTGTGCGCGCGGCCCCTGTAAGCTGGGGATGCGCGCGCACAGACTGTAACACAGGCGCGGCCCCAGTAAGCTGGGGATGCGCGCGCACAACAGACTGTAACACAGGCGCGGCCCGCACAGAGCAGGGGAAGACCGCAGGAGTGGGATGGAGCCAAGCGGAGAGGAACGTGGGCGAGGCCTGTGCCCGCGCGATGGCCAGCAAGAGTAGAGAGGAGCATGCACGTGCGTCCCCCGTGGGCTGAGGGGGCGCGCGTACCGGACTCGTCACTAGGCGCGCAGAACGCCGCGCCGCGGGCATCACGCGAGGAGGAGGCAACGGGACGGATGGCACCACAGGGGAAGGTAAAGGAGCTACCGTGGGGGAGAGGGAGCGGGGAGGATTACAGCAGGGGCTGCGGGGGCGCGTGGGTACGCGAGACCTGCGGGGAACGCGCTGCGGCAAAGGGGAGAGAGGTAGAAGGGGAAGGAGAGGAGTGGGAAGGGGCAGAAAGGACAACGGGAGATGAGAGAGAGGAAGAGGAAGGAATCTCCTGAGTCGTCACAATTATCCACTCAATCGTTCCAGAAATTAGGAACTTTCTTATTGAGTAAGAAAAACAACCCTTCCAAATTATTCAAAGCCAATTTACAAATGAGAAGCATAAGCCTTAGGCCAAATGTAAAGGTCATGAGGGGTCTACTTGGAAATGAGGATGTGTCACGAGAGCTCGATGAATGAAGACTGGGATACTGAATTTGACTGTGCCAGATAAATAGTACTAGAGGAAGGATTTATTTATTTATAAAATGTGTTACCAGGAAGTAAAACATTGAGAGTTACCTCTCGTTTTCAAGTATGTCCTGGACTGGTGTGTAAGAAACACGAAATCGGAGAGTCAAGTACAATTCTGTGATTCTTTTGCTTGACTAGTTATATTGCTGAGGAGGTTTTGGTGACGGACTGAATAGTTTGGGTGAAGATGAGGGAAGACTCAGCAGGATGTTGAAGATTTTAATGTGGTGAAATTAGAAGCTCAGTTTTATACATTGATTTTAAAGTAGGGAAACATATATAACAATAGTTAGTTATACAGATGATAGGCAGCTTTAAGAAATTCTCTGTATAGTGGTAATGAAAACCAAGAGAATGATTTGTTCACTAAGAGAATATAAAGAGAGAAACATGAGACTTTCAACAAAGCTTTCAGTGACTGTAACAGGGGAGTAATCCCTGTTCAAGTAATGTGCCTTTAATCTAGCAGTGTGGTGGTTAACGGCTGGTAGTCAATTAATAAACACCACCTGCCTGATTTAGATTGCTTACAAAAGCCTTTCTGTTGAGACAGGAAGTGACTCCTTAGCTCTGACTGAAAGCTGAACTTTGGAGACAGAGGAGTGTTCTTGAGTCTCCCAGGAGAGACTGACCAAGAGAACACACATCTCTGGAGCTGACCGGTCTTGAGCTCTGCACAGCATAGCTGATTTCAAGACACCAAATAAGACTTCTAAACCTGGATGCTGATTTTCTGTGCACGCACGGGTGCGGTTCCAGGAGAGCAGAGAAGCTTACTCTACAGCAGCTAACAGATAAGACTTTCATTATTAAGAGACTGCTTAAATCTGCTTATTTCATGCTATATGTTTTGGGGCTGCGAGACATGCTTAACTAATGGAGATGTGAATTAATTGCATAGGATTTCACTAGAAATACTCCCAAGTGAATAGAAGCTTTGTCCCCCCCCCCCCCTGTTTTTGAATGATTTCCTGATGAAAAGGAAAAGGCACAATAAAGCCTTATTATAATTTCAAAGAACATATACAGACCAGCGCCGGTCTGTATATGTTCTTTGTGTTCTCTCTGGTGTTGTTCTGCTAGTGTTCCTGGCTGCCCTGTACACATTGTGTTATTATTGTTAGTATTTTATTTTATTGCACGTAGCGCCTAAGCACTTTTCTTTGTGTTATTATAATTTCACCTTATAAAAGCCTCCAATTGTGTACCTCTGTGAATGTCCGTCTACAGTGACCCTATTAGAAAGCGGAAGTAGAGAGGGGTACCAGGAAAAGAAACGCTGGGAAAAAATATCATATAGGAGATAGAACATGACAGTTATGTTTATAAAGCCAGTGAAGAGAAGTGTAGAGAAGTGTAGTGACATGTATAGGATGAGAACATTTTGCCATTAGAGAGAATTTTTCAGATTCTGGGTTTCAAAGACAGAATTTGTTCCGCATGTGGTTATATATAGGATATTTGAGAAATTCAGTGTCACAATACTGATTTATTATAGGCTCTAGGGATGCACAGGTTCTGTAAATGAAATTACCAGGTTCTAATCTGCCAGATCTTTTGCAGTAGCAGTCGGTGTTGTCACTAGCTGGTAATACTAATATAATCCTTAAATATAAACTTGAATTATCTGCCAACACTTTCCATTTTTTGCTTCTGTTATCCATCATCATTTATATTATTAAAAAACTGTTTTTTGAGAACACGATGAAGAAGATGGAGGACGAAAGGTGTTCTCTATTTGCTAAACAAAGAGTAAAAGGAAGGACAGGTTTAATCCCACAGGATGGATTAGGACATTACTGGCAAGACGTGATTCTGTTTATTGGGCATGTGGCTATATGTCCGTATGTGGCATGTGGCATGTCCAGGTGTTCTTAGGCATTCGTGGTCAGATTTAGAGTTGCTCTATAGCAGCACAATGGCCCATTAGGGTTGGTATAGACCCAATGATTCATCCTCATTATTCTAACACCGTCTAACACAGGCTATGATGAAAGCAACATTAACATACATCAACATTTGGGTTTAACCTTACCGAATATAAACAGTAACAGAATTGATGCGCACTCAACTATTTTGCTACAGGAAGAGTTAAATATTGTGCTGTGAATGTACAGGGATATTGAGGTAGTTTGCTCCTGTAATGTGGGCGATATCGCAGCTCAGGGGTGCAGACTTCATTACACATACAGCTTGTGTGGAGCCCACAGCGCATCAAAACATCTTACATTGAAATAAATGGGCCACGGGGATCTTCTGGCGTTGAAAGGCTTCCTGTGGAATAGCACAAACTTAGTATATAGATCATGCTATTCTGCTTAACAAACTCCAGTGCTCAGGGATAGGGAAGCATGATTTAAACTGGTTTCAGTCCTACCTATCGGGAAGATCCCAACATGCGTCCATCTCAGGCTCTAACGCCAACCCCCTGGATATCACCTGTGGTGTCCCGCAGGGCTCTGTTCTGGGGCCCCTTCTCTTCCCTGTGTTCATCAATGATCTTCCAACAGCTTGTAAGGAAGCCTCAATACACATGTACGCAGATGACACAATCCTATATGCACACAGCCATAGCCTCTCCGACCTTCAACACATACTTCAGTCTGACCTTTTCAGACTCGAAAACTGGATTTCCCAAAACAAACTGTTTTTAAACACTGACAAGACTGTAACAATGGTATTTGGGACCAAGACTACATTTTTAAAGCTTCCAGTGACTGAGCTCCAGATCAGAACAAACGCTAACACCACCATAACTCCTGTCACTAGTTTTAAATACCTGGGCATATGGTTTGACTCCCACTTAACATTCGGGATGCACATTGATACCCTGACATCCAAGACATATGCCAAACTGGGTGTACTTTACAGGAATAAATCCTCCCTAAGTCTCCTGGTCAGAAAGCGTATCGCACAGCAGATGCTAATGCCAATTATCGACTATGCAGACATAGTATATGGCTCAGCACCCCAAACCCACCTCAGCAAACTTGACACCCTCTACAATTCAATATGCCGTTTTGTTCAATGCAACTACAGCACACATCACTGCGAAATGCTCAAAGAACTAGATTGGTCATTACTCGAGTCTAGGCGCAAAGTTCACCTTTCCTGTCTTGCCTTCAAATACTTTCTGGGCAAGCTACCCATCTATCTGAACAAGCTCCTCACCCCAACCACACGCAGCACTTATCATCTGAGATCAGACTCCAAAAGACTGTTCATGGTCCCAAGGCTCAACAAAGTATCTGGCCGTTCCTCCTTCTCTTACCGTGCACCCCAAAACTGGAACAACCTACCGGGGACTCTCACATCCACCACCAGTTTAAGTTCTTTCAAAACCAAAGCTGTCTCACATTTTAATCTGGTCTGTAACTGTTTCATATGCCCATAATATATAGTATCTTAACTATGCATGAAATGTCTTGTATATAATGTATACCCTGTTCACTTATGTAACTGTATTTGTAACCATGTATTATTTGTTTTAACTCTATGCCCAGGACATACTTGAAAATGAGAGGTAACTCTCAATGTATTACTTCCTGGTATAATATTTTATAAATAAAAAAATAAAATAAATTATCCAACGTTCACAAGTACAGTATCTCTGCAAAGGCTCAATGTCCAAATTTGAGCTGTATTTTGGCATTAAGGGTCTAGAAAGAGTAGCCCCTCTTAACAAATGAATATATAACTTCTGTGAGTTAAGGGTTGGTAATAAATTGCCTAAAGCCACTCCATATGATCAGATCACATATCCTGCCATATAATAGCCCATCTATTACTGTAGGCTCCTGACGGCAGAGTTTTTCCAGCGAGACTTAATATCTCCATTTGTATTTCACTCTGTTTTTCTCTTTTACTAGAGGCTGACTATCTGGAGACTATCTCTGGGTCCCAGTTTACTTTTGTTGAAGACGAGTGTGAATCGGCAGCTACGGGCTCCTTGTCTGAAGGGGGACCCATCTGGTACCTTTAACGTACATGGAAGTTGCGCACAGTGGCTCTTACGAGCTTTATGCCAGCTATGGGCCTCTAGCTGTTGATAGGTGGCAAGCCTCCTGAAGAATATAATTTGAAGAATTGAGATAATTCTTAGTGCTTCTCCTTAGGCTGCGTCCACGCTAACACTGAGCGCGCGGCGTTTGCCGAGTTTAGTTCCTGCAATTTAAATTGTCCCGTCCCCGCTCATGCGGTGCACGCGCATGCACGCTCTCCCAAGTTTGGTGCTTGGGGAGATGAAAAAAAAGAGAGAGTTTGATGCGTGCTCAACAAGCCCCCAATGCTCAAGTCATAAATCGCACACTACACAAGGAGGAGGGATGAGTGCTAGTCACATTCCAAGATGCACTGTTTTTGAGTAAACCCCTTGCCTGCTTTATTCATTGTAACATCGCCGGAAGAAGAGACCAGTGTATCTCGAAAGCTCGCACAAATAAAAGCATTTCACTAGCCACAGAACGGTATCGTCTATTCATTTTTGATTATTAAAGCTCGGTTAACACGGTACTGATACCTCTCTCTCTCTCTATATATCTATCTATCTATAGTTTCATATATATATATATATATATATATATATGAAACTAGATCCGCAGAACTCACAAGTTTGAAAAAATAGGATAGGATGTGCCATACAGACACTTTTGAAGAGAGCTGAATCAATGGGCCTGATCAACAAACAACTAAAGGCATATCTTACGGTTGACGACCCCATCATACCGGTACTGTACGTGTTACCTAAAGTATACAAGCGGCTACAGGATCCCCCAGGTCGCCCTATAGTGGCGGGCACTAATTCTATATTCAAACCTATTGCCACCTTTTTGGATGCGCTGTTGGGATCACTCGTCACTATGGGCCAATCATATATGCAGGATACCATCCAGTTTTTGTTGAATCTGAGGGCGCTGAATATTAATATGGCAGGGAAGTTGCTGGTAACTATGGATGTGGACAGCCTCTACACCTCGATCACACATGGTGATGGTGTGGAGGCTGTCCGGTTCTATCTTGCCCAGACACAGTCCTGCACGGCACAAAAACAAGAATTTTTATTAGCGCTACTGAAACTGGTGTAAGTTGAAAACTATTTCCTTTAACCATGTACGAGGTACTGCGATGGGGTCCAATGTGGCCCCATCGTATGCGGATATCTTTATGATTTTTTTTGAAGATCATTTTGTCTACGTTAATCCGCTGTTCATACTGTATGCTTTGCTTCTGCATGGTCACGCTATATAGATGATATTTTCATGCTGTGGTCAGGGAACGTGGACTCTTATGATTTTTCATCAGCAACTGAACGTTTGATACGATTAGTTTCACGATCCAGTATGATCCTAAAGAAATTTGCTTTTTAGATACAAGGGTCTACCTATCAGATGAGGGTATAAAGACTGATCTGTATTCGAAGAAAACTGATCGCAATACTCTTCTAATGCACAACAGTTTTCATCCGCCTCACAGTGCGCCTTCGCTCACGAAAAGTCAGCTTTATCGGGTGAAAAGGATTGTCAGTGATCCCACCAATGTTGACAGGAGGCTACATCAGATGGCGGATCGTTTTGGGGCTCGGGGTTATCCAAAGGAAAAGATGGGAGGCAGAAAGGTCAGTTGTCTTGAATATGGACAGAGAACTCCTGCGTCCTGTTTTCAACGGCCAGTGCTGATATCAGTCGCCTTATCAAAATCATTTGCTAACAGAAGCTGATAAAACTCAACTGGGCAAAGGTCTTTCCTTGGCTCCCATAAGCGGTCCCAACAAATTCGAACTATATATACACAAGTATGGGAGGAAACTAACATTGAAGAGATACTTTCTCAAGAAATACAGTGGACAAAGTACATTTAGTCCGAGAAGATCTAGTAATCGATCATATGAACTGAATGGGAAAGACCTAGTCCAACTTTAGGACTTGATGGACCTAGAGCAAAACAGTAACATACAAGATCCATACGAGTGAAACACATATGAATAAAGGGATACGTATGGTTCAACATAGTGATTTGAAAACAAATTCCACTTTTTATACAGTACAATCCAAGGGCAACACAATACCGCTGATGTGTGGTGTCCTTGAGGGATCTGCCATCTCTCCTTTTCAATATATATGTGAAAGGGGACATTATTCCTCGAAAACAAATTCAGTTCCATCAGTACGCGGATGATATCCAGTTGATGTGGGACATCTCCAATGATCCTATCATCAGATGGCATTGAACTGACTGCAACTTAATGCCTCTAAATCCAAGCTGGACCTAAAGCAGAAACAGGTGCTATGAGTAACGCCTTTAACGACCTAAAAATCAAGAACTCCACCATCCCAAGGGCAGAGAAGGTGAGATGCCTTGGAGCTATTATTCACCAAAAATGTCATAGATCCGCCTCATATTGCATCTATTGTAAAAAATAAAACTGTTACTTCCAAATTAATCGGTTGAGACAAATTAAAGTGTTTCTCTTGAAAACCAATCTACAGATAGTAGCACCGACATTACCCTTACAGAATGGCTCCAAAGAATTCAATGTGCTTTCATTAATAGTCAAAGACAAAATATAGTTGGCTAAAGCCTTCCTTATGTTCCATGGATGCATGTTTTACCCCAGTTTTGCAGCTAGAACACTTTAGTAAATTAACCCCTTAAAGTCATTCAATATCCAATGGACTGAAAAATAAATCTCTTCTCCAATAGAAGCCAGATTTGTAATGAATGTTGGTCAGGTACAGGGTGACCCCTTTTTGCCCCCATGTCATCCCTAGTAGCTCCCCATCCATCGCTGCTATCCACGCAATCCTGCTGCGCTGCTTCCGTCATGTTATGGAAATAATGGTCCGGAGAATCGGTGCTTACATTGGAAACCACGAAATACATCATGTGGCAAACATTAAGAGGAACAACATTGTGACGGGAACATCCCTATCTGCCCTTAGTACACATCTGACTTACGAGTAGATACACCCATAAGAAAGTTAAAAGAGAGTTTCATATGTATTGTTTTGCCGCACCGGAACATCATAAATACTATCAAACCTGCACTGAGAAAACGATTTCCTCTATTGATCCAACGCAGCAAAGTGTGCCCATGCGTATTGTTGGGGAGCTAAGCAATAATGGCAAAATGACTGCACTCAAGGTATCATTTCCATAAAAACAAGCTCAGGTTACATTATATTATACATAATTTAAGAGACAATTTTCAATCAAACTGCAATAATTTAATTTTGTTCTATGGAAATGAATTTCACATTTCTACACATGCACTGTGACTATGGAACACTATCTCAACAGGGACCGTAAGGAGAATCTGTCCTGTTTGGGGTTTTCTGCAGACAGAAGTTTGGTGAATATGTGAGATGTAAACACAGATGTAGGCAGCCTCCACGGGCTCATCAGAATAGATGCCAGTGCCTCAGTGTAGATGCCAGTGCATCAGAGTAGATGCCAGTGCCTCAGTGTAGATGCCAGTGCCTCAGTGTAGATGCCAGTGTATCAGTGTAGATGCCAGTGCATCAGTGTAGATGCCAGTGCCTCAGTATAGATGCCAGTGCCTCAGTGTAGATGCCAGTGCCTCAGTATAGATGCCAGTGCCTCAGTATAGA
>WSYH01005872.1:908-14666 GCA_036426205.1 Ascaphus truei
TTGTTCTTCAGACAGCTGTCTCAGTGCTTCCTGTCTGTAAGACTCGGCGGATTGAACCACAATCGCACCACCCTTGTCTGCATTTTTGATAACAATAGTTTTATCTGATTTCAAGATTTGTAGTTCTTGCAACTCAAGGGTGGTTAGATTGCTGCTCTGATATATACTTTTTTTGTTGTTACAGTTTTCCGCCAAATTCCTCAAATCTTGTTCCACTAATCTTTCAAATGTGGTAATAAATGGACTCTTTGAACCGTAAGGGCAAAAGGTAGATTTCTTTCTAAAAGTGGTGTGTTCAAAGCTAAGGAAATTAGAAAGGGACATATCCTCAGAATTATTTTCTATATCTTGTTCCATATACAAATCCTCTAGGTCAGAGACCGCACAGTAATCTTTAAATGAAAGATTTGATACAATTTGCTCTGGTGAATCAACGCCAGAGTGATCTGGCGTTGATTCCGCAGAACCACACAACATAGGCACATCAGAAATGGGTACAGTAATATTTTGTTTGTTCATGAAAAATTTCTTCAAAGACAATTTGCGGGTGAATCGCTGCAGATCAATATAGGTGTTAAAGAGGTCGAAGTTGCTGTGAGGGGCAAAATTCAACCCTCTATTAAGTAAGGATAATTGTCCAGCAGTAAGTGTCTTATTCGAAATATTGATAACATTATTATCCTCTGTGGTTAAGAGTACTTTTTCCTCTTTGTTGCCCCTCTTGATCCCCCTCTTCCTCTTTGACCTCCTTGTCCTTGGTAGTTTTTTGACTCCTGAGATTTATACATTTGGGAAAAATGTCCAGTAGACCCTGACGTGGAAGCATCTCTTGCGTCTAAACCTGTGGAGCCTTTTCCCCTCCAAGTGTCTGATGTAATATCAAAAGACACAGATGGATATTTATTTTCGCTTTCTGAATTGTCTGATTCATAACTGGAGGTGTCTGTGTATTTGGACTTTAAGATGGATTTCTTTGGGGTACTAGATGTTTTATCTCTATGGGATTGTGATTGTGACGGTGTTCTGGATCTTCCTCTATTGGGATTAGTATTCCCTGGTCTTTCCCAGGTGTAGACCTGATTTCTCTCATAGTCCAATTTATCTCGTTCAAACTTGGACTGCTTTTTTTGCATGATAGTATCTTCCATGTCTTCAATGTTACATAGTAAGATCTTATCATTGTTGGAGAAATGATCCATCTTTTCAAACAATTTGAGTTTATTTTGTAATGTTTTTATTTCCTGGCAGTGCTCCGCTTTTTTTCTTTCCTTTCTATTTTTGTCCCTGGGTATCCCTGGATATATTATCTTGCTAAACCGGATTCATGGCAAGAAATCTCACTGCTCTCCTCACACAATCCATCATCTCGAGGTTTGTGGAGCAGTTCATTCTTCATATCCATATATCGTAGCCATACCAAGGTCAGAAGTATGTCTGTGTCACGAGTCATGTGAGTAAACCAATGACATAAACTTTAATGTAGTATACACCGGTAGTATATAGTAGTATGTCCCCTGAATCCTATTGTTTTATGAGTATTGATTAGTAATGAAACCAAACAACTCGTCAAGCTTTATTTATGTCTTTAAGAGGCTCCGCTTTCATATGGTAGGTGCCACATACTGTAGTTTAGTTTGTGGCTTAACACGTGGCTACAGGGGAACACCTCGAAGCGTATTGCTGTTGTTTGTTTGTGCTCCATTTGGTAGAAAAACTTTTTGCTATAAGAGGCCGATACCTTAAGTCATGTCACTGGGTTACAGATAACTTCCACAGACAATATCATACAACATGGACAATATAATGAAGGACGGGGTAGTTGGTCATATCTTCTGATACCTTAAGTCACGTGGTATGGACAGTAGACGGGAAGGTAATGGCGGTGCACAGCCGGTTGAAACAGATCTGGACTGCCGGTTGCACAAAAAAAGTTTATTTGCACATACACGCAGCGGAGAGCCACTAACGCATTTCACACAGACACTGGCGCATTGTCGGCGTTAAGCGCGTTGGAGTGACTCTCCGCAGCGTGTATGTGCCAATACAGTTTTTTATGCAACCGGTATCGGCAGTCCAGATCTGTTTCAATCGGCTGTGCGCCGCCATTACCTGCCTGTCTCCTGTGATCTACTTTGGTAGGAGCACGCCAACAACTGCATGTGTACCGGGATCGGAGCGGGTAACCTTTTATTCCTATCACTATTATATGACTGTTTCCAATTGGAAGATATCTATGGAGAGATGAGCCGCGGGTCTCGTTTTCATGGTGACTCAACCAGAAGGGTTTACCTAGGCATGGGATAGGAGGGTATTATTCCTCCCACCTTCCAGCACATCGTTGGTGCCCTCACAGACTACCTGCACATCAACCCCAGCTCCCCGTCACAGGTACTCACTCCGCTGGAAAAAGTTCCTTTTGCAAAGGGACACTGACGGGTCTATCAGTTTGTTTTTGACATTTCAATATAGTCGCCATAAATGATCAATAATACTTAATGTTACATGCAGACCATATATCTAGATTCACTGCTGTGGAGGTTGCTCCAACCTTTCTATACCTGGTATGGACAGTAGCTATAGGACCATTAACCACGCATCACAGATTAAACAGGACTTACAAAATACAATATATGATGGTTATTTGCAGTACCTTTAGTCACTGGTAAATGAAAAAAAAAATCGCCTGAACTGTACTACAAAAATGAATGAAAAGCATCCAGAGAAGGAGAAACGTAGGACACATCATTTCTCGTGAACAATACTTCCAACCTGGAAATAATCTGTTGGTATTGACTCTACTATGGTTTTGTATTGTGATTATAACCAACAAGAACACTTCAAGACAACATCTTATCCCCGTTGGACATCAAAAAACTTTCAAAACATCTAGTAATGAAATAATTTTATTACATTTATATAACAAAATGAAGAAAGTAGCCAAAGATTTATATCCATATGAAGGCACATATATCTACCACATTATGAAGAAGGTGAGTTCAAGACAGCGACAGAGATCTAGGAAGTGCCCATTTACCACAGAAAGCAGGATAATCGAAGATCCTCATTGAATCCATGCGGTTGGACCGTATCCGAGTTAAAAATCCATTTGGCGTCTCGCCGAAGCAATAGTCGCTTGATATCCTCACCTCTTAGCGCCACCTCTGTGTGATCAATGACCATATTCTGGAGTGTGGCTAGTTGGTAACCCTGGTTATTAACTGCTTTGCCATTGGTTTATTGGACTCCCCGCTTGACAACGCCAAACTAATATTTGAATGATGCTCATTCATCCTTTCCTCCAATGTCCTGTTTGTTTTCCCGACATAAAGCAGACCACATTGACAAAAGATGAGATAGATAACTGAGGTCGTCAGACAAGATTGATGGGGATTGATTTCCCCTGAATGTGGGTGCTTACATTGAGTGCCCTCTATAAATCCATCTGTACACGGTGTGCTTCCCGTACATCTGTAGCAACCATTTTTGAGTGGGCTACGGCGACGCTGCGGGAAGAGATGGGAATATTTATCCACCGGGTCCCCTTCAGGTTTTTATTTTGTCTGTATCTAAAGTGGGCTTCTGCTGTGAGAAGGGACGCAACCTCTCGTCAGTATCGAAAATTGTCCAATGTTGGGATACAGCTTTCCGGATTTTGCAGTCTTCCTTAGACATCAATGTAGAAGTCGCGGAATTTGCTTTTAGCAGCAAAGTGAGCGAGTGTCTGTCCAAACGTAACCATGAGAAGGTAGCCTGCGACTGCAACGTGGAAGAGAGAGGGTAACACCATCAGAAACACTGACCAGAGGGGAGTTATGGGTCAAGGAGTCTGTCCCCTCCAAATGCAGAGTGACAGAAAAGGGAGGTATGAGGCCTGGAGTCTGTTAGAACAGGGTGATACCAGTGACAGACTAAAGGGACATTACCTATTTCCACCCACCACTGCCACATCAGAGGGATCTGCCTGTTCACTGCAGGGAGAAAGAGAGCGGCATTGATCGGCAGTTTGGTGGTATATACAAGCAGTACTTAGCTATATGATAGCATGCACTGTGATATAACAACAGGGGGAGCAATATGTTCACACAAAGAGCGGAGTTCTCATGCAGCAACTGCTGCTGTTTAACCACTGCACACATTCACTAACTAAGGCCGCGCTTATAGTGCTGGCGACGCGACCGATGACGTCACCCGTCGTAATTTGATTTTTAGCGACGTCGCTGGCGACAGGGCCAGTGACATCACTAAGGGGGCGGGCAGCGCAATCTGATTGGTTTAGAGACAGTAGAAATGAAAAATCTCTCAGAGAGCACAGGCCATCAGTCGGTACATGTAAAAGAAAACACAGAGAAATAGTGCAATCCTGCTAGGATACAGGGATGGGGGAAAGTAGAGTGTGCACTCTCTAGGAAACCCACTCAGTGTGGCTCTAATATAGAGGCCTTGAACCCCAAACTGGAGATGATGATAGTGATGTAGTGGACTTCGTCTGGTGGCTTGCTTGTGGAGCTTCCACAGTTTCCACCAATCGTACAAGCAAAGAATAAGATAGTGTAGGGAGTACAACCATATATTGTGCACATAAATATAAGCTTATTCCTATACACTCGCATGCAAGCCTCACCACCAAGGCAGTGTCGAAAAAAAGAGAACTGGGTCTCAGATGGTAGTAAAGTCTTGAACAAACTGCGTCTATGGTCGCCTTCACCGCGGGGGGCTGTTGTGCACACAGACCCCCATCTACATGGCGTGCTTGTGCGTTCCAGCCGGCGTCTCAGCGTGATGACGTCACACCTACGAGTCGCAGTCCGTCGAGCTCCCACTCTACGCGTTTCGCAAATTGCTTCCTCCTATCTCTCAGTATAACCGCTCTCTATAACTTCCCCTATCTTACCATGCCGCTTTTCTTCTCGGTTATAAAACAGTCCAATCCAACATAGCGTGACCCAGGAGGATTATGGGATCTTAGAAAAATCTTTCTGTGTTATTAGCTAACAAGATGTGACAGAGCTACAGAAACACCAACTGTCACCGGCAAGGCACAAGTGTTATTGGCACCGGCAGGAACCAGAACATTAACATTGTGACATCAGTCCTGTTACCGTGATGCAACAGAATCCTATAAGGGATACAGCAATAGGAGGAGGTATAGGGAGCAGTTATATGGAGAGATAGGAGGAGTTATAGGGAGAGGTTATATGGAGTTATAGGGAGAGGTTATATGGAGAGATAGGAGTTATAGGGAGAGGTTATATGGAGAGATAGGAGGAGTTATAGGGAGAGGTTATATGGAGAGATAGGAGGAGTTATAGGGAGAGGTTATATGGAGAGATGGAGGCGGTTATAGGGGAGAGGTTTATATGGAGAGATCAGGAGGGTCTAGGAGGGCTTATATGCGAGAGGAGGAGTATAGGAGCATTATAGGGAGCCAGTTATGGAGCATATGGAGAGATAGGACGGAGTTATAGGGAGCGGGTTCTATGAGAGAGATAGGAGAGTTATAGGGAGCCGTGATATGGAGAGATAGAGTTATAGGGAGCGGTTATTGAAGAGATAGGAGTTAGTAGTAGGGGAGCGGTTATTGGAGAGATAGGGGGAGTGGAGAGGGTAATGGGGAGAGTAGAGCAGGAGGTAAGGGAGAGATACGGAGGAGTATAGGAGGAGTGGTTATATGGAGAGGATTAGGAGGAGTTATAGGGAGCAGTATAGGGAGAGGTAGGAGTTATATGGAGAGATAGGAGGAGTTATAGGGAGCGGTTCTATGGAGAGATAGGAACGAGTTTAAGGCTCAGTTATATGGAGAGTAGGAGGAGTTATAGGGAGAAATAGGGAGGAGGTATAGGGAGAGATAGGAGAGTTAAGGTAGGGGTAAGTGGAGAGATAGAGGAGTTTTAGGGAGAAGTATATGGATAGAGGGATTATAGGGAGTGGGTAAAGGAGAAATAGGAGGAGTTTATAGGTAGGGTCACCAGATTTCCAAAGTTGAAAAACAGGGACACAATAAAAATGTATTTCGAAAACAAATTACATCACTTAAAAATAAATATATAATGGTATTTGGTCAATAGCGAGCATTTATACTGTTTTTTTTACTTTCTCTTCTCCACAGTCTTTCCCTCTCACCTCACCTCCTCAATTATCTATCACACAGAAACCACAGACTCTCTCCCTCCATCTCCCAGTCTGTGTGTCTCTCCCCACACAGTAGATTTTGTTCGGAAGGGGCCGTGTTTGCCCCCAAAACATTTCTGTAGCTCTCCTATTAATATGCAGTAACACCTAGAAACTGTTTGCAGTACAGTCAGTACCAACTATAACTCTTCCCCAGCTGTGTGTCTCTCTCTCTCCCCAGTCGTGTTGTGTCTCTCTCTCTATCCCCAGTCCGTGTGTCTCTCTCCCCAGTCAGTGTGATGTCTCTTCCACAGTCAGAATGGGTTGTCTCTCTCTCTCCCCAAGTCAGTGGTGTCTACTCCTCCCCAGTCAGTGTGTCTCTCTTCCCCAAGTCAGTGTGTCTCTCTCCCCAGTCGGGTTTCTATCTCCCCAGTAGTGTGTCTCTCTCTCACCAGTCAGTTAGGTTCTTCTCTCCCAAGGTCAGTGTTGTCTCTCTATCACCCAGTCAGTGTGTGTCTCTCTATCTCCCGTCAGTGGTGTGTCTCTCTCTCCCCAGTCAGTGTGTGTCTCTCTCGCTACCAGTAAGGGTGTCTCTCTCTTCCAGTCAGTGTGTTCTCTCCCCAGGCAGGTTCTCTCTCTTCCCAGTCAGTGTGTGCCTCACCAGTCAGTGTGTCTCTATCCATCCCCAGTCGTGTGGTTCTCTATCTTCCCGTCAGTGGTTTTCTCTCTACCAGTCAGTGTTTTTCTCTCTCACCGTCAGTGGTGTGTGTCTCTCTCTCCCCAGTCAGGTGTGCTCTCTCTCTCCCCAGTCAGTCGTGTGTGTTTCTCTCCCCAGGCAGTGTGTGTCTCCCCCAGTCTAGTGTTTCTCTTCACCAAGTCAGTGTGTGTCTCTCTACTCAGTCAGTGGTGTCTCTCTCCCCAGTCAGTGTGTGTCATCTCTCCCCAGTCAGTGTGTTTCTCCCCAGTCACAGTGTGTTTCTCCCAGTCAGTGTGTTCTCTTCCTCCCTCAGTGTGTTTCTCTCTCCCCAGTCAGTTTATCTCTCTCTCTCCCCAGTAGTGTGTCTCTCTCCCCAATCAGTGTCTCTCTCTCTCTCCAGTCAGTGTGTGTTCTCTCCCCAGTCAGTGTGTTTCTCTCTCCCCAGTCAGTGTGTCTCTCTCTCCCCAGTCAGTGGTTTTTCTCTCTCCCCAGTCGTGTGCTCCTACTACTCTCCCCATCATATGTCTCTCTCTCCCCAGTCGTGTGTGTCTCTCCCCAGTCAGTGTGTGATCTCTCTCCCAAGTCAGTGAGTCTCTCTCTCCCCAGTCAGTGCGTTTCTCTCTCTCCCCAGTCAGTGCGTCTCTCTCTCTCTCCCCAGTCAGTGTGTGTCTCTCTCCCCAGTCAGTGTGTCTCTCTCTCCCCAGTCAGTGTGTCTCTCTCACCCCAGTCAGTGGGTCTCTCTCTTTCCCCCCCCAGGTCTGCTTGTGTGTGTATGTGTATATCTCTCTCCCCAGGTGTGTGTGTGTGTTTGTGTATCTCTCTCCCCAGGTCTGTGTGTGTCTCTCTCCGTGTGTGTGTGTGTCTCTCTCTCCCTAGGTTTGTGTATCTTTCTCTCCCCAGGTCTGTGTGTCTGTCTCTCTCCCTGTGTGTGTGTGTGTCTCTCTCTCTCTCCCCAGGTTTGTGTATCTTTCTCTCCCCAGGTCTGTGTGTGTCTCTCTCTTCCTGTGTGTGTGTGTGTCTCTCTCTTCCCAGGTTTGTGTATCTTTCTCTGCCCAGGTCTGGGTGTGTGTGTCTCTCTCCCTGTGTGTGTGTGTCTCTCTCTCTCTTCCCAGGTTTTTGTATCTTTCTCTCCCCAGGTCTGTGTGTGTGTCTCCCTCTCTTCCCAGGTTTGTGTATCTTTCTCTCCCCAGGTCTGTGTGTGTGTGTTTGTGTATCTCTACCCCCCAGGTCTGTGTGTGTTTGTGTCCCTCTCCATTCTGTCTCTCCAGACCCTGTCACAGGAGCAGGGGGAGTCCATCTTCGGCCCTGGTAGCAGACAGCAGAAATACTCACTGCTTCTGGGTCTTACTGACAGGCTCCTCTGCTGCTAACCCCGCCCTCCTCTACCAGGCCAATCATCTGCTCTGCTGCTAACCCCGTCCCCGCACTCCTCTACCAGGCCAATCATCTGCTCTGCTGCTAACCCCGCCCCCACCCTCCTCTACCAGGTCAATCATCTGCTCCCCTCCCCACCCCCACTCTCCTCTAGCAGGCCAATCATCTGCTCTGCTCTCCTCCCCACCCCACCCTCCTCTACAAGGCCAATCATTAGCTCTTCTCCCCACAGACATCCCCTGATCTGTGACAACCGGGACACTCTGCAAAAAACGGGACATTTTCGGGGTATGTCGGCCCACCGGCGAGCGGTTATATGGAGAGATAGGAGGAGTTATAGGGAGAGGTTATATGGAGAGATAGGAGGAGTTATAGGGAGCGGTTATTGTAGAGGGAGAAAGGGGGTGGCCCGGTATTAAAGGGGTTGCACCCCATTTGGCCATCCCCTGACCTCAACAGGGAGACAAGGGGTTAACTGGGTTGCGGTCCAGCAATGTGATTTAACCCTTGTTATGACATGAAAATGTATATTCCCCTGTTCCCATGTTTTATTGTAATATCTTGTTTTATCAGTGTCTGCATCACACATACACTGGAATCCATCCGGGAGTGCAAGGGTTAATAGTTCTTTAATGATTATAGCCCTTTGTGTAATTTTCCCGCCTTTTCAGGCACCATTTTGCAGGGTCCCATAGGCCGCCATTGGAGCTCCATGCATTTCAATGGCGGATCTTGCTGTTTTGGACCTGTTTCCCGTGAAGACCAGCAGATGGCGTCCAAGAGGAGAAGTGGCGGTTTCCCATTGTATGTCAATGGGCTCATTGACTTCAATGGAGATTCCTCGACGGCGCTTTCCAGGAACGAGTTTGCTGCCGTCCAAACCGCAAAACCGCAAAGCGGATACTTTTTCTGAAAGAGAGCTTTGATCACTTATTAGTCAAGTTCAACGTTAAGTGGCGTGGGAATCTACAGTTCTAGGGCACCCAGGAATAAAATTATTTTTGCCCCTAGTTCCTAGACCTCCCCCCACTCGACCACCACCGGGTCCCCGAATCCTGGACCCCCGAGAAGGGTCGTGCCAAGAGAGCGGGTCGCGCCATAGGGAACCAATGGCGGCGGCAGAAACCGCTCAGGAAAATGACTAAGTGTGAAAAGCTGAAAACCATGAATCCATATCTCCGGTTCCGGAGGGTCCAGAGGGCCAGGGTTTGGGGTACCTGTAGTCACTGCTCCGGCATGACTGCAGAACCATCCTTGACCCTCTCGGACCAACCCGATGGAGTATGGACCCCCTTGAAGGTTCGGGACTTTTCCCATAGACTCCGATGGCGGCCAATTTCCATTGACCGGCTATGGCGGAGAAACCCCATTGACTTCAACGGCGGTGATGCCCCGTTGAAAGTCTATGGCGGCGGATTCCCATAGCCGCCAACGGCGGCGGTATGCCATTGAAAGCCTATGGCGGCGGAGTCCGTTGTTTTCAATGGGGATTGAGTGAAAAAACGTGATTTAATTTAAAGCGGAGTTTATTGTATTAAAATAGGAAACGGTTTAAGGTGTATTTGTGTAACTCCGGTTCCGAAGGTCCCAGCGGGCTGAAACTCGGACCATATGGTGTCCCAGTTCCAGCATTGAGATCTGGGTTGTTTGGACTAGCTGGACCCAACGGAACCGGATATTTTAATATGTTTGTGTTGTACTTATCACACTGTATCCCAAGGCAGGGATAAAACCCAGAGGAAATTCCTTTGCTTACAAGGAAGCATATGGTCAGGGAGGCGACCCAATGTCTAGGACTTAAGTGTGGTTCAAAGGATTTTGTCACCCTCACTGTTTACCTGAGGGCGGAGACGACTCAAACTAGAGCAGTCTGTAAGTGTCACATTTAACACCTTACAACAAAGAGTATCCTGCCAGAAATCCAATTTGGTAGACTGGCTGGCATTCCTAATGTAAATGTGGGGCTACAGAAATGAGACCCCAGGGTCCTAGTGCGCATGTCCTAACTAGCAGGGTGCATGGATTAAAATGTATTCCCACGTTAAAGATTGGCTACAGGTAATTGTGGCCCAAACACCTGTACTTAATGTTAAGGATAGGGGCACAAAAGAGATATAAACTGTGGTCAATCCTATATCCTTTGTCTTCAATATACCATCTTGATTGTACCTGATTGCTGGAGAATTGCTATTTGATACTTCTCATTCCCCAACCCCAAAGTAAGTGTACTTCTTGCCTGTTACTGTACTATATTGTGTATTCACCCATTTAAGGAATAAATATACTTTATTATATCTAAGCCTCGTTCAGTTCGACCCAGTATTTTGTGTATTATTAATAGCCTGTCACAAAGCTCCTGTCACAGTTATATGGAGAGATAGGAGGAGTTATAGGGAGAGATAGGAGGAGTTATAGGAAGGAGTAGAGGAGGATAGGAGGCGTAAGGGAGCGTTTATATGGAGAGATAGGAGAGTTATGGGAGAGGTTATTAGGAGAGATAGGAGGAGTTATAGGGAGGGAGATAGCATAGGAGGAGTAGGAGTAGTATAGGGAGGGGTTATATGGAGAGATAGGAGGAGTTATAGGGAGAGGTATATGGAGAGATAGAGGATTATAGGGACGGTTATATGGAAGATAGGGGAGTTATAGGGAGAGAATAGGAAGGAGTATAGGGAGAGGTATATGGGAGATAGGAGGAGTATAGGGGGTTATATGGAGAGATAGGAGGAGTTATATGGAGAGGTTATATGCGGGATAGGGAGGAGTATATGGGAGATAGGTATAAAGGTATGGGGAGAGATAGGGGAGTTTATAGGAGGGTATTATATGGAGAGATAGGAGGAGTTTATAGGGAGAGGTTATATGGAGAGATAGGAGGAGTTATAGGGAGAGGTTATATGGAGAGATAGGAAGAGTTATATGGAGAGGTTATATGGAGAGATAGGAGGAGTTATAGGGAGAGGTTATATGGAGAGATAGGAGGGGTTATATGGAGAGATAAGAGGAGTTATAGGGAGAGGTTATATGGAGAGATAGGAGTTATAGGAAGAGGTTATAGGGAGAGATAGGAGGAGTTATAGGGAGGGGTTATATGGAGAGATAGGAGGAGTTATATTGCATGCCAATTAAAGATGGGCTATTTTAAAGATGGGCTATTTTGAAGATTGGATGCTGCAGTCCCTGCTGATAAGAATTCCTGTGTTATTGGTATAACACCCCTCAGATAAATTCAGATTTTTGTACTCAAAATCATTGTTTTTATGCCCAAAACGTTTGCTTCTGTGACAAGGACAAGCCAACCTATAGCGGGTGTCTTATCTCCCCCCTCATCAAATCGTTTGTGACATTTATACTGGGAGAGAATGATTTTAAACCCCAAATGAATCTGAAAATAGATAATACTCCATAACTCTCTCCCTATAACCCCTAAAATATTACTACCCCCATCATTGCATTTGTATGATTTTGACGTAGGCGCAGATATCTTTTTTTGCTACCGCTACTTTTTGCGTTTTTAAGGAGGAAACAAATATCATAGATTTGCCACCCAAGCACCCTTTCATTTTTACTGTCAGTACATTTCTGCATTTCGGCTCGTCATAGATCTACATCTTTTACCCCGGAGAATTGCACCAGATTTGAATTAGTAGAAAAAGTGAGACCAACAGTCTTACACTAGTGCTACACAACCTATTGTAACAAATACATGGAGACAATCCAAATCCATATAGCAGCAATGAAATGTAAACAGGAGCTGAATCGTAATGGACTAAGGCCTGGGACATAGAGGGTTCAGCCGCGCTGAGACGCGCTGAGCAGATGCACTAACCCCCTGCATCTGTCATCAGCGCAGCTATAGTTTCCCCCTCCGCATGCGTGCTGATGCGTGCGGAGGATCAGAAACTTTGCCGAGACAGACAAGTTTCAAATTTGCCGCTCGGGGAAGTGATGTGAGCGGTCACATGACCGCTCACATCCAATGGGAGCGAGGGACTAGCCCCGCCTCCCACTCCGCCTCTGCTCCGCCCGACCCCAGAGCGCGCTCACTGCCTCGCCTGCAAGGACAGGAAAAAGCTAAATTTTGAGCAGGCGAGGCAGAGCAGGAGCGTGGCTCAGCGCGGCTGAACCCTCTATGTCCCTATATGGTCCCTCAGTTTGAAGATACCTAAAGAAGGCCGATTTATATAGCCCACATTTCTCATTACGGTCTCAAACCCTTTAAGTCCTTTATTTGATTCGCATAGATCTTTTACCCTTGTGATTCCTGCCTTGCTCCATTCTTTAAAACGCTGTTGTTCCATGCCCGGGGTAAAAGCTAGGATCTCAATAATGGTGGTCATCTGAGATTTTAGGTTGGTTAGCCCATGTTTAAATGTCAAGGAGTCCCACATTTTTAGTGAATGTGTGATAGATTCCAGAGGTACGGTCAGCCAGGTCTTTCTTTTTTGTTTAACCATAATATCATATCTATAGTTGACTTTGTGAGCGTATCAGACTCAATTGCCACCCACTTTTTCTTCTCTGTTTGGGCATGCCAGTGGACAAGTTGGCTTAAATGAGCCGCTTGATAATACTGCCATAAATGTGGTTACAGCTAATCTCCCATGATGCCTGATCATATATGGGGCAACTTTATTCTCTCTTTTTGTTGTTCTATATAAATGTTGTGTGATTTTGTCTGTAGATCTGTATATCCCTAGCCCTGACCTGCACTGGAAGTGTGGTGGAATAAGTAAAGATTTTGGTATATGTTCATTTTAATAGCGTTTACTCTGCCTATCCAAGATATATGGTATCTGGACCATGCCTCTAACTTTTTTCAGTGTTGTTATCAATGCTGGGTAGTTTTTCTCATATATAGTGTCCTGTGTTTGTCAAACCAGATTCCAAGTACTTATGGCCTGTGTCTTCCATTTGAATCAAAGTTTTATTTGATAAGGCTTTATTTGTTCCTGTGGGAGGTTATATTTAGGGCTTTGGATTTGTCATTATTATGTTACCCTGATCGTTTTGGAACTCTGATAAATAAACTCCGATAACCAAGCGCTTATCAAAGCGAAAAGCACGAGACGCGTCAGAGGGTCATCCCTGTTCAATGCCGCGTGCTACTGATGTGCTCCTGTTAAGAAACTCCTACCTTTTCTAAGGCATACAATAGCTGGTTCCGTTTTCGTTCCGCTCTGCTTTCCTTTCCTGGCTGCCGGCGGCTCGAGATTCCATACTTGCTTCATATACCTCACTGGAGGTGCACGCACTTCCCTGGGTCTGGATCGGTTTCGAGTGCTGTGAGTATAATTATCTTCCGTATTCAGTTACCGTGCTCTATCAACATAACACAGAAGGGGCTGTTTTATGTGTAGCACTAGGAGTGAGTGAAGCGGGGAGGGCCCATATGTAATCACGATCCAGGAGATTCACACTGCCACTCTGTTACTCTCCCACAAACTGTGCAACGTTGACTTACAACTTTGATGTGGACTATAAACAGATCGATGTGGATGGACATTTCTATTATAGAGGTACTACTGCAATATTAATTATGTCTTTATCTACGACACTCACCAAAGCACTGTTAGGCT
>WSYH01005872.1:14706-41547 GCA_036426205.1 Ascaphus truei
CGCCTGCTCAAAATTTAGCTTTTCCTGTCCTTGCAGGCGAGGCAGTGAGCCGCTCTGGGTCGGGCGGAGCAGGGGGGGTGGGAGGCGGGCTAGTCCCTCGCTCCCATTGGATGTGAGCGGTCATGTGACCGCTCAATACTTCCCGAGCGGCAAATTTGAAATTGTCTGTCTCGGCAAAGTTTTGATCCTCCGCCGCATCAGCACGCATGCGGAGGGAGACTATAGCTGCGTGATGACAGATGCAGGGGGTAGTGCATCTGTCATGCGCGTGCGTCTCGCGCGGCCTGAACCCTCTATGTCCAGGCCTAGTCCATTACGATTCAGCTCCTGTTACATTTCATTGTGCTATATGGATTTGGATTGTCTCCATGTATTTGTTACAATAGGTTGTGTAGCACTAGTGTAAGACTGTTGGTCTCACTTTTTCTACATTAATCTGGTGCAATTCTCCGGGTAAAAGATGTGATCTTATGACGAGCCGAAATGCAGAAATGTACTGCAGTAAAAATGAAAGGTGCTTGGGTGGCAAATCTATGATATTTGTTTCCTCTTAAAAACGCAAAAGTAGCAAGGCAGAGCAGGAGCGTGGCTCAGCGCGGCTGAACCCTCTATGTCCCAGGCCTAACAGTGCTTTGGTGAGTGTCGTAGATAAAGACATAATATAATATGCAGTACCTCTATAATAGAAATGTCCATCCACATCGATCTGTTTATAGTCCACATCAAAGTTGTAAGTCAACGTTGCACAGTTTGTGGGAGAGTAACAGAGTGGCAGGTGAATCTCCTGGATCGTGATTACATATGGGCCCTCCCCGCTTCACTCACTCCTAGTGCTACACATAAACACAGCCCCTTCTGTGTATAGTTGATAGAGCACGGTAACTGAATACGGAAAGTAATTACTCACAGCACTCGAAACCGATCCAGACCCAGGGAAGTGCGTGCACCTCCAGTGAGGTATATGAAGCAAGTATGGAATCTCGAGCAGCCCGGCAGCCAGGGAAAGGAAAGCAGAGCGGAACGAAAACGGGAACCAGCTATTGTATGCCGATAGAAAAGGTAGGATGTATTCTTAACAGGAGCACATCAGTAGCACGGGCATTGAACAGGGATGACCCTCTGACGCGTCTCGTGCTTTTCGCTTTGATAAAGCGCTTGGTTTATCGGAGTTTATTTATCAGAGTTCCAAAAACGATCAGGGTTTAACATAAATAATGACAAATCCAAAGCCCTAAATATAAACCTCCCACAGGAACAAATAAAGCTTATCAAAATAAACTTTGACTTCAAATGGAAGACACAGGCCATAAAGTACTTGGGAATCTGGTTGACCAACACACAGGACACTATATATGAGACAAACTACCCAGCATTGATAACAACACTGAAAAAATGTTAGAGGCATGGTCCAGATACCATATATCTTGGATAGGCAGAGTAAACGCTATTAAAATGAACATACTACCAAGAATCTTGTACTTATTCCACACACTTCCAGTGCAGGTCAGGGCTAGGGATATACACGATCTACAGACAAAAATCACAACATTTATATAGAACAACAAAAAAGCGAGAATAAAGTTGCCCACACTATAGATCCAAGGCATCGGGAGGATTAGCTGTACCACATTTATGGCAGTATTATCAAGCGGCTCATTTAAGCCAACTTGTCCACTGGCATGCCCACAAACAGAGGAAAAAGTGGGTGGCAATTGAGTCTGATACGCTCACAAAGTCAACTATAGATATGATATTATGGTTAACAAAGAAAGAAAGACCTGAGCTGACCGTACCTCTGGAATCTATCACACATTCACTAAAAATGTGGGACTCCTTGACATTTAAACATGGGCTAACCAACCTAAAATCTCAGATGACACCATTATTTGAGAATCCTAGCTTTACCCCGGGCATGGAACCAACAGCGTTTAAAGAATGGAGCAAGGCAGGAATCACAAGGGTAAAAGATCTATGCGCAAATAAAGGACTTAAAGGGTTTGAGACCGTAATGAGAGAAATTGGGCTATATAAATCGGCCTTCTTTAGGTATCTTCAACTGAGGGACCATATAGGAAGCAAAGGTCCATATAGTGACTATACAGTATTTGAGGATATGTGCCTCTCGGGGGAGGACAAGAAAGGCCTGCTCTCAAAAGTATACAACATATTAGCTGTTGTTAAAACAGAAACTGAGATAAAACCCAAATTTATGATAAAGTGGGAAGAGGCGTTGGGAGAACAATTAGATCAAGAGGAGTGGGATAATATATTTGAAGGGATTGCAAGGAGTTCTATTCTGGAGGCCAGGGTCATATGTAAGATGATTTAGCCCAGATAGCTTCAACTCGGCCCTCTTTTCAAAGCACAACAAGTTCTGTTTCTTTTCTTTACTTTATTTGGGGAAAGTAGCATAAAAGACAGGCACTTGTGAGGAGATGTTGGTGTTTAAGTAGTGTCTCTCTGTGGGTGCCTTGTAGTAAAGGGCAGGTGAAAAGGGTAATCCTACCACTACAGCAGTTACAGCAGGGTACTCTCTCATCCAGAGGTGATGGTGGAAAAGGAAGTGAGGGGCAAGGGTCACACTAAAAGTGAAGTGAGACTGCACTAACTGTCAGCAAGGACAGGGGAGAAAATGGGAAAGCCCATTAACTGGAGGACTGGAGATGTTGTCAGAGCAACCAGGGGTGTGACAGACTGGAAGGAAAAAGGGCTACATAATGTATCCATTCCATCTGCACTGGGAGTAAAACTGTAAGGAAAGTAACCTCCAAATACAGCTAACAGGCAGAATTGCCAAGGGAAGGGGGGCTGAAACAGAGAAGGCAGACATGGGTATTTCTGTTCCATGACACTCCCCGTCTGGTATCTGGAGATACCACTATATAACTGGAATATGTGGAACATATGTGCAATGCATAACAAAGATAAGATCACATTCTCTAACAATGCAAGAGTCCATGTCCACATAGCGATGTGACACCGGCCGGTGTCACTGGTATCAAGGTCCCTTGGCCAAGGTTCTTTGGCAAAGGATGCAGGGTGGATGCACAGCTCCAGGTTAGCTGGTTGCACCACAATGTCTTTGTGCAAAAGTCTCTGGCACTGTTTTCTTTTAGCCTTGTGAGAGAACAGTCTTTTTGTCTCTGTAGTTTTACCTGGAGAGTGCATCCCCTTGTAGGTATACCAGTCGTGGTAGCCTGTCACTCTATCACCTGGCGTTTGGCAGAAGGAGGTGGCTTTTGGCTCCTTGCGGAAGCGGAACAACACTCCTGGAAGACTGGTTGTCGAGTCTAGTCCAGTAAAGAGGGCGTCGTTCGGGGAGACTCCCTGGAGCTGAGCGCTGGGGCTGAACACTTCCCGGATTTGATCGGGTTCCTGAAGGTGGTAGGCCTCAGATGATTGGAGGTACCAGCATTCTTCACCTTCCTTCATTAGAGGTGCTAGCTTTGCGTGGCCGGTAAGGAGTCTCTTCTGGATGAAGGCCACAAAGTTGCTTTTGGTCTCCGGCTCCCTTTGTAGGTCGCAGCGGTGCGACGTGAACCTAGATATGGCATGTTCTCCATTGTTGGGGAGGCGTCCTTTTGGTGAATGGAATGGTAGTGGAGTCACCCAACTGCCTGGTCCATCTTTGGAGAGCTCCTTGACTGTTAACCTCGGGAATTCTCTATCTTCCCTCGATGGTGTTTGTTTTGTTGTCGTCCCTTGTTGTCTGGAACGCTGTGCACCGTAGGTCATCGGTGCATTCCTCTTGCACGAGAACATCTCCACGTAGTTTGGTGAAACGCTTTTGTGTCTCTTTGTTAACTGCCATCAGGAGGTTACTTTCTCCCTGGACGTGACAAAGAACAGTCTCTTTTGCCCTAGTAAATCCCTTTATGAGATGTCTCTGTGATTGTCTTTTTTTAGACGTGTGAGAGGACAGTCTTTTTGACACTGTGGCTTCCCCTGTAGGGCGCAATCTTTTGCGGTTATGCCAGCCGTGACAGCTGGCTGCTTTATCGCTGGATACTCTGTGGAGAGGAACGACTGTACGTCCTAGCCGTGCCATTGCTCGCGAGAGGATTGTCCGCTTGTTTGTCTTTTGGACGATCCCTTTGTCGGTCACCTTTGGGAGGTTACTTTCTTCCTTCAGTGGAGTCGACTCGTCATCCTTGGTTATCTGAACCGCTAAGCATCCTAGGCCATTGTCACATCCCCCCGATGTGAGGATGTTTTTGTTGACCTCAGGAGTATGACCTTGTCTTTTCTCTTCACTTGGCCCTTCTGTCACTTGGAGATGGCCAAGACATGGTTCAGAGAGATATGTGTGCCCACATTCTGTTACCACCGTTCTGCGGGCGTCAACATAGTCTTGTCCGTGCTCTTTGTCAGTGCACGCGTTGCCCACTATCACCCATCCTAGGTCAAGTCTTTGGGCGTATGGCGCGTTGTGGGGTCCGTTATGCTGTTTACGGACTTTATGCACCCTCATGATGTCCCTACCGAGCAGCAGTAAGATCTTGGCGCCTTGTTCTACCGGCAGGATGTAGTTGGCTATTCCTCTGAGGTGGAGGAATAGCTTTACATTCTTTACATTTAAAGCTTTACATTCTTCTGCCCCTCATTACATCTCAGCCCTAATTTCTCGCTATGCACCATCACGACTCTTGCGTTCTTCTCAAGGAAGTCTTCTTACTACCCCCTTTGTATCTAAAGCTCTCTCCCGCCTTAAACCTTTCTCACTTTCTGCCCCACACCTCTGGAATGCCCTTCCCCTCAATACCCGACTAGCCCCCTCGCTATCCACCTTTAAGACCCACCTTAAGACACATCTGCTTAAAGAAGCATATGAGTAGCACTGGATAATCATGGACACATGACACAAAGCTTGGCCCCCTGCAGACGCACTTACTAGTATTCCCTCCTACTGTCTCTGTACGTTCTCCCTACCTACCAATTAGATTGTAAGCTCCTCGGAGCAGGGACTCCTTCCTTAATGTTACTTTTACAGTATGTCTGAAGCACTTATTCCCATGATCTGTTATTTATATTTGTTATTTATATGACATGTATTACTACTGTGAAGCGCTATGTACATTTTATGGCGCTATACAAATAAAGACATACATACATACATACATACAGGTGCGGGTAATGACGTGCCACGTCTGGTGTGGGAATCTCGTCCCTGTTTGTAGCCATGTGGTTGCACTCGATGAGTGTGGGAAGGGGCATGTTCACTTTGCCGTCTATTGAGCATATGGTGTAGCCATTCACTCTTCTCCCTGTAGTCTCCATTCGCCCTGCGCACGTTCTGAGAGTGTAAGGAGAAGCGCTGTCTTGTATGTTAAACATGTCGAAGAATTCTGACCTGACCAGTAATCGGTTGCTCTGGTCGTCGATGATTGCATACATCCTTTTAGCTCTTTGGGGTTGTCCCTCTGGGTGCACTGCTACCAGACATATCTTAGAAAATCAGGGAGTGGGAAAGAGGGGGAGGGGGAAAGGGAAGGGTGGCTCCCGCATCAGCACAATCATGCATAAAGTAATGTTGAGTAAAGTACAACCAAAATCAGGTGCAAAAGAGGATAGAGACTGTAGTAACAACAAAAACACATAGAAGTTCCTCCTTGAATGCACTCAGAAAGGTAAATAAAGATGATATGGTAAATATAGTTAAAAACCTTTTAATCACATAAGTAGTAAAACATGTTTGTATAGAGGGGGATGGTAAAAATTCCAAGGCCAATCCCTACTAACAGACCAAGAGAATCTTCCAAAATATACACACGGAAGATAGTGTAAATGACAGTACATCACCTAGATGTGGATACGTAGACTGCAAGAGTCACCATGTACATCCTCAGACTTGGAAACCTGTCCTGTCCACAGTGTTCCTATTTACAAAAAACCGTCAACCTCAAGAATTGAGGTACAGAATCTGAGGGGGTGATAAAGGAGCAGTCGATACGGTAATAAAGTATACCTACAGAATGTCAGTGAACCACATGAAGGTATAATGTATATCAACTCCAGAACAGGATGAAATCAACATAACATGAGGAAAAAGTAACATACAGTGAGAACAAAAAACCACACAAAAAAAAACACTAGCTACGTGGCTTAGTGGTATAAAACTCTGCGAAAGGGCATGCACGAAGTGTGCTCTGCTGATGCCCAGAGGCACGGTTCTGTGACCGTATCCAGTTATAGCCTCATATGCTCAATAGGACAGTCAGCGCAGAGATGCATATATGGAGTCTCCTAGATAGAACCCACTGACTCTAATGGCAAAAAATCCCCCTTAGGTCACAATAAAGCATGCAGTGCAAGAAGTGTAATCTGTACTTTATGAAACACAGTTGTAATGTCGCCATGTATATAAACCCCCAAGTCAGGTATACAGCGGGGGCCCTTAATAAGGTAATGGCTATATGGGTGATATCTTATCCCAAATTGACAGGACACTGTTGTCATACAAGCCCGTCTGGACGCACAGCTGAGTAGTATACAGCAGTAGTATACAGCAACAAGGTACAGTCAACTTTAACTGTTGCGTCTAATTGGGAAATTGTATACTTAGCTCGGCACATGCTGTGTAGGTCCGGTGCTGCTTAACTCAATCCCGTAGTAAGGGAGAGTGTAGGGGCAGGGTGCCTGCATGGAGGATACCGGAGTTAAGAGTCAGCGGCTGTATATGCAGCTATTCGGAGATCCCATAGCGCTTGTGGAAGGCATCCACTCAGTATGATGACGTCATGATGTTCCAGTCACCTGACGCACGCGCGAGTTGATATACATTATACCTTCATGTGGTTCACTGACATTCTGTAGGTATACTTCATTACCGTATCGACTGCTCCTTTATCACCCCCTCAGATTCTGTACCTCAATTCTTGAGGTTGACGGTTTTTTGTAAATAGGAACACTGTGGACAGGACAGGTTTCCAAGTCTGAGGATGTACATGGTGACTCCTGCAGTCTACGTATCCACATCTAGGTGATGTACTGTCATTTACACTATCTTCCGTGTGTATATTTTGGAAGATTCTCTTGGTCTGTTAGTAGGGATTGGCCTTGGAATTTTTACCATCCCCCTCTATACAAACATGTTTTACTACTTATGTGATTAAAATGTTTTTAACTATATTTACCATATCAGACATATCTTAGAGCAAGATCTACCGTCGCTTCCTTCTCGACATACCTCTGTGCATTTGGACGCTACCGACGTCGTGGGGGGTGTATCTCCCACTTCTTCCTCCCCGCCCTGCTTTGTCGAAGGGTTAGGGGCTTTGCTTGATTTGGGCTTCATAGCTTCCGGGTGTAAAGCGGCTATGTGCCTGTCGCTATCACACTCTGTGCATTTCATAGCTTCTTTACAGTCTTTGAATAAATGAGTTGTGGAAGCACAACATTTGAAACAAGCTCCCCATTCCCTGAGTAAGTTCTTTCGCTCCTCTATGGGTTTCATTCTAAATCCGACACACTTGTTAAGCGGATGTGGCCTTTTGTGTATAGGGCATTCTTTGTTAAGGTCCCTTGGTTCATCGTCTCCGGCGACCGACTGATCGGGAGTAGTTTGGGTCGTGGGAGGCACGTTCGTCCTGTGGACCGAGATGGGTGTTTGGGTGTTACCGTATCTCGGCACTGGTCTCTCAGTCCTCAGGCTGCTTGCACTGTGTGTGGTTTGCGCACCTAAGATGAAACTGGGATCGTTCCTTGTCCTTGCCGCTTTGCGGATGAAGCTCAAGAAGAATGAGAATGGGGGGAAGTCGACTTGCTTCTCCCTTTTGTATTTGGATCCTTGTGAAATCCATCTTTCTTGGAGGTTGTAGGGTAGCTTCTCCAGGATGGGTCTCACTCCACGAGCTGAGTCCAAGACGTTGAGACCTGTTAAGGAATGGTCTTTCCTTGCAAACTCCAGCTCTTGCAGCAGGTCCCCGAGCGGTCGCCTCTTCCTTGGCGTGGACGCGTGATGACTGCTGGTCGGTGCGAGAGGCTGTGTTTTCCCGTGTGGGTGTACCTGGATGGCGAGCCTGTTGTAGTGCATCCGTGTGCGCGCTGGCGTGTGGATCACTGTTGCGGCTGTGGCTATCCCAGGCAGCATGTACCATTGACGGAGCAGCGTCTTCTCCTCGTGGACCTAGCAAGTCTTCGGTGTCTGTAGAGTCACTCCCTCCGTGTTGAGATGGTGCGTTGGTATTTACACTGAAGAGGCTCCTTACGTAGTCTTCAGTGCGTTGGATTGGATCCTCTGAGGTTATCCGTCTGTACGGTTGCTCCCCGCCGTCCTGTTGCGCGGCTGCTTCTAGGACTTCAGCTTGGGCTATGGCGGCGGCGGCTTCCTTCTCTTGATTAAGTGCCTCTAGTTCCGCATCAAATTCGGCTTTCCTACGCGTAGTGGCTGCGGCAGTAGCGGCAGTGGCGGCGGCGGCATTAGCGGCGGCTGTCTGTTCCTCCTCTTCTATGCGCGCTCTTCCTGCTCTTATGGCTGCCTCTCTGCGACTATATTCGGCCCTGGCACGTGCGGCCTCTGCGGTGGCTCGCGCCTTGGTAGCGCTTGCGCTTGCGCTGGACGCGTTGGATTGCGCTGATCTTGCTGACCTTGATGAGTGCCTGGATGTGCCTGAGCGCTGCGATGCGGTCTCCAGGAGGAGCTCTTTTCTCTCGCTTTGGGCGTCTGCGATGGCGGTTCGCACGCGGCTGTCACGTGTCAAGTCAATATTGTGCTGTAAGTCCCTTTCATGCAGGCTTTCACCGTTATTAGCCCTGGCCAGGTAAGTGACGTATGCCTCTGACAGCCCTTGGTAGCATAAGTGGTCTATCTTTAATTGAGTTATTGCCTGCTCGAGCTGTTGTACAGAATTGCCAGCGGCGACGACATTGCGTATCCCAAGTGTGGTAGTGTTCCAGGCCAACTCTAATTTAGCGCGGTGCGCTTTAATGTCAGTCTGGTATTTTTCACGGGCCTTCACGGGCCTTTTGTGTCAGTGTGACTGTCCGTTTGGGCCTTGGGTCTGCCTGCGCCTGTTGCAGTTGCGCAGCGGTCTCTGTGTCTGAGTGATCGCTTTCCTGCGTGATGTCTGGTGGGGCTCTGAGTTCTGCCATGCTGTAGGTGTGTAGGCTTTTAGCCAGTGCATTGTCAGGAATCGGCGTTCTCCACGGTCCCCACACAGAGCCCCCCCTTCCCGCAGGGAGTCCCTGGATACACAAAACAAACCTGCCTTAATGGCCTCCACGGCTCCTCGCCCCTGCCGCCGTCGCGGGATCACTCCCCTCGGCGATTCCTCTGCTCAGCGCCGGGCGCACCCACGCCCTCCTGCACGCACACCTGCACGCACGCCTGCACCATCCACTGGCTCGGTTTACGCGCGTACACGAGTTACGGAGCACGCTCAGTCTGCACACTCTTCTTCCCGTCCCCCGGACCTCAGGCTCCGCCCCCGCACACTGCACGGGCATACTCAGGTTACCAACAAGACTCACCTGGCCTGTTATGCCTGCACCAATCTGCAGTGTCTCCCTGTAGCTCTTCCTGTCCCGCCTCCGTTCCTAATTGGACCTTCCTGCTTTATCTAGCTCCTCTCTGCTCTCAGTCTTTGCTCGACATAGTCTCTGCATGGAAGTACTTCTGGATTCTCTCAGTGTTTTCACAGGTTCTGACGCGGCTTGTATGATTACCCCCTCTGGCTCTTGATGTCGGCACTCCTTGGACAACGCTCACTCTGGTAACCCCTTCAACAAGGCTTGGACAACGACCTATCTCCAATCTCCACTCCCTGACTTCGGCGAGGCATCCTTCACTCTATCTCTACAACCGGTACCAGCAAGTATTGTCTACCTTACTACACCTGGCCTGGCAACGCTTCATACCACACTCCGGACACGCTCCCTTTGCTGCGGGTGCGTGTATTACCACTTCACCCTTCAGCTCAGGGGACGGGTCTGGTCTCCGGGCAGCACCGGCGTAACATGCGTGTGGCGTGCGGTCTTTTACCTGTGTCAGCGATGGGCGTCTGTCTCAGATGATGCCGAGCGGTGTCCTGCAGCGTGCAGAGTAAGGGTAGCTGTACTCACAGGTGTCCGGTGGCTCTGACCCGTGTCCTGGCGGGTGTCCTGTAGCGTGGCCCTTGATGGCGCTAGCCGTGGGGACGTGCGCAGGGGTAGGTGAGATGGTGGCTCCTCACTATGGCGCTGTGCAGGGGGTGAACTCAGACAGAGAAAGGCAATCAGGTTTTGTGTAAGAAGCACTGTCTGTCTGCAAAGCTGCTGCCTTGTGTGCAAGGTTGTATGCTGGCTGTGTCCAGTGTGAATCTGCTTGCTTATCTGAAAGGCTGCAGGCTGTGTGCAGATTGCTGTATAAAGCTTGCTGCCCTGTCTGGCAGTGTAAAGCTGCTGCTGTCTTAAGGGCTGCTCTGTGTTATCATAAAGTCTAGAGTAGCAGCTCCTGTAAGTGTCTGTAAGGCACAAGGTATCCTTTTCACTATTCTGGAGGCCAGGGTCATATGTAAGATGATTTAGCCCAGATAGCTTCAACTCTGCCCTCTTTTCAAAGCACAACAAGTTCTGTTTCTTTTCTTTACTTTATTTGGGGAAAGTAGCATAAAAGACAGGCACTTGTGAGGAGATGTTGGTGTTTAAGTAGTTTCTCTCTGTGGGTGCCTTGTAGTTAAGGGCAGGTTGAAAAGGGTAATTCTACCACTACAGCAGTTACAGCAGGGTACTCTCTCATCCAGTGGCGAAGGTGGAAAAGGAAGTGAGGGGCAAGGGTCACACTAAAAGTGAAGTGAGACTGCACTAACTGTCAGCAAGGACAGGGGAGAAAATGGGAAAGCCCATTAACTGGAGGACTGGAGATATTGCCAGAGCAACCAGGGGTGTGACAGACTGGAAGGAAAAAGGGCAACATAATGTATCCATTCCATCTGCACTGGGAGTAAACTGTAAGGAAAGAAACATCCAAATACAGCTAACAGGCAGAACTGCCAAGGGAAGGGGGGCTGAAACAGAGAAGGCAGACATGGCTATTTCTGTTCCATGACAAGTTCCACGTGTCCTAATTATCGAAAATGCATACAAAATGCTCCACCACTTGTATTACACCCCACTAAGATCGTCCACATTTTTTAGAAACAAGTCGCCCCTTTGCACAAGAGGATGTGGTCAGCAGGGATCGTTTGTACATATGTGGTGGATGTGTCCAAAGGATACAAAGCTATGGAAGGCCACTCATGGTATGGCACAGGCAATTCTTGGGTTTGCCTTCCCCTTAGACCTCTGGACGGCGCTGCTATGCAGGCCAATTGATAATATGGAAAGAAACTAAAATAAGTTACTGACACACACACATATATATATATATTGTGACAGAAACCAGGGGATGGAAATAAATTCCATATATAGGGCTCCCAGGATACTGAACAGTTTCTATCCTGTTTAGGCTGGAAAGTGCAGCCTCATAATACATGCACTTCATCCCACAGTTTGGCAAGTACTGGAACTGAGGGATGAGGGATCCAGACCAGAGTTTGTCTGCTGCCTGATTTCTGTCACCTGTCCTGCTAGTTAGAAATCAGGTATTTAAGACTGATTTCCTGGTTCCTCTTCCCTCTCCCCAAGAGCCTGGAGGCAGGAAGGCTGCTGGAAGCAGAGAGGAGAAAAGCCTCTCCCTAAACAGGTTAAATCATTCTGCTCCTTTTTTCTAAAACTGCAAAGTTCCTTATTTTTGTTGTTGGAAGTGGAAAAGCCACTCCAACCGTGAGTCAGGGAAAACCTTAGTTAAGTTATTGCTCAGGTGAGCAGGCTTTTGTTTTGCTTGTGTTTCTTTTGTATGCACTGTGGCAGTCTCAGTGCCTGGGACTGAATAAACCAGGCACAGCCTGTTTAAAGGAACAGCTCGTTACGCCTCGTCATTTAACCTACCCTAAAAGACCGTGTTCTAACAGGCCCGGACAGACGGCGGAGCTGCGGAGTAAGCCGTTTGTCACATATGGTGGAGAATGCGGGCAGAACACTAAAAGGTCTGCGGGTTAAAGAACTTCAAAAAAATAAAAAAAGTTTTTTTTCTCTCCAAACAAGATGGAAGACGTGGTGAGTGCGCTGGTACGCAATGTCGCTGCCCAGAAAGATGCGAATGAAACCCAGCAACAGGTGAATGCAACCCAGCAACAGCTGTTAATAGCCCAGCAAGAGACTAATGCAAACCAGCAACAGACGAATGCAGCCCTGCAAGAGGTGAATTCAGCTCTGCAAATCGCGAATGCAAACCAGCAAGAGACAAACCGCTTGCTGAGAGAGGAGCAACAACGGTTCGCCCAGGGCTTACAGCAGGAACTCGAGATCCTGAGAGAGACTATCATTAAGACTCCACTGGCAGAGGCAGCCCCAGTCCCGAAAATGACCAGGGCAAGCCACTACCTTCAGAAGATGGGGCCCTCGGATGATGTTGAAACCTATCTTCACACGTTTGAACGCACGGCACAGAGAGAGAGTTGGCCAGAAGCTGAGTGGGCCAGTCTAATCGCACCCTTCTTAAGCGGCGAACCCCAGAAGGCTTACTTTGATCTAGAGCCAGCCGAAGCTAACATCTATGCAAAATTGAAGTTCGAGATCCTCGCCCGCCTCGGCGTAACCACGGCCGTTCACGCCCAAAAGTTCCACGCATGGTCCTTCACGTTGGATAAAGACACCCGATCCCAGATGTATGACCTCATCCACCTCGCTCGGAAGTGGCTACAACCCGAGATCAACTCAGCAAGCCACATCGTGGAACGGTTGGTCATGGACCAGTTCTTGAGGAAACTTCCCTCTGCCCTACGCCGTTGGGTCAGTAAGAGTGACCCCCACAATGCAGACGAGCTGGTGGCCCTCGTAGAAAGGTAATATGCAGCAGAAGAGCACCTGCAACCCACAGTCATGGAGCATCCCCACTACCCAAGGTTCAAGGACTCTTCCAGAGACGGTAAAAGGGTACCAGGGTTAAGGGGGGCTGAAGAGCGGTGACCGCCTTCACACAGCACCAGCAACAGTGGCTCGCATACTAAGGGCAACAGCCAACATGGAGAGCCGAAAAAGGGCTCTAAGTGGGACACAGACTATGTACCTAAATGTGTAAATTGTTATGAGAGGGGCCACACCGCGAAAGTTTGCCCACTAAATATTGAACCAATGCAATGCAACAGCGTTGAACCTTATTCGTTGTGGTCTCAATGTATGGGCCCTAGCCCAGAGGACCCCTTGAATAACCATCTGTGGGCATTTGTAAAGGTAAATGGTAAGAGGGTTCGGGCACTACTTGACTCTGGGAGTATGGTTACACTAGTGTCCGAATACCTGTTGCCCATTGGGAAAAAACAGGTAAACAGGTCACAAAGAGTGGCAATTTGTTGTATACATGGGTAATCACGAAATATCCACTGTTGATGTTCTTATTGAAACAGAGTTTGTGTCTTTAGATTTCAAAGTGGGCTGTATAGTACCCAAATCACATGATGTGTTAATAGGGACCGACTTTCCCCATTTTCTAAAAATGTGGTCCTCCTCTCAGAATAGCGCCCTGAGTTCAATAGCGGACCATAAAAAAGTAACAGAAGAAACAAATCCTTTCCCTTTTTCAGAAATGGCGGTTGACGAGGGCTCAAATAAAAAGGGGAAAGAGGAAGAGTGCTGTAAAATCCCCTTTCCCATGGCCACCTTGGTAGGGAATACCCCAATCAAGATGTTGAACAGGCGCTTACCACCCCAGAACAGGATAAGACCTTCGCTGACCTAGAGGTCAGTCCTGGGAGTTTTAAGAAGGCCCAGTGGGAAGACCCCACATTAGCGGAAGGGGGAATATACGGGACCAGAATAGTACTCCTGGCCAACCAGATAGGTCACTTGCCTACCCCTACTTCGAGGTAGAGAATGACCTAGTATATCGGGTTGATAAAAGGAAATCAATTATAACTAAACAATTGTTGGTACCACGGACATTCCGTAATGTAGTATTACACCTCGCACATAGTCACCCATTGGGGGGACACCTAGGGGTGGAAAAGACAAAAGAAAAGGTTCTCCGAAGCTTCTATTGACCTTGGGTTCTGGCAGAAATGAAAAATTATTGCTCCTCATGCCCAGAATGTCAGATCACCGCCCCGTTCAAAGCGTATCGTAGTCCATTGGTACCCCTTCCCATAATAGATGTACCATTTAACCGGATTGCTATGGATCTAGTAGACCCCTAATAAAGTCGGCTAGGGGACATCAGCATATATTGGTAATATTAGATTATGCCACCCGATATCCGGAGGCAATTCCCCTACGTAGCACCTCTGCTAAAAACAAAGCAAAAGAGTTAATAGTCCTGTTTACCCGGGTCGGAATTCCTAAAGAGATCTTAACTGACCAGGGAACACCATTTATGTCCCAAGTAACAAAAGAGTTATGTAAACTCCTAAAAATCAAGCATCTCAGAACCTCAGTCTATCATCCACAAACAGATGGTTTAGTGAAACGATTCAATAAAACCTTAAAAAGCATGTTATGCCGGGCGGTCGATAAGGATGGGAAAAACTGGGATTGTTTGTTACCATACCTGTTATTTGCCATTAGGGAGGTTCCCCAATCATCCACAGGCTTCTCCTCGTTTGAACTATTGTATGGCCGACACCCAACGGGCTTACTGGATATAGCCAAAGAGACTTGGGAACACGAGGTTACCCCATACAGAAGTGTAATAGAGCATGTTGCCCAGATGCAGGACAGCATAGCGGCAGTCCTACCTATAGTGAGGTGACACATGGAAAAAGCTCAAGAGGCACAGAGGAATACGTATAATAAGGGTGCTAGGACCATGTAAACCTACTTAAGCCCTGGAAAGATAGAGAGGTCTTGTTAACCCTAGTACCCCCAAGTCCATCAGAGAATCGAGAAACTGACCCAGAGGTTAGCATAGCTGAAACCCTGTCCGTTCATCAGAAACGAGAGTCCAGAATTTAGTGAGAAGAAACAAAGAAGTCTTCTCTACACAGCCAGGTAGAACTAGCGTAATTGAACATGACCTAGTCTCTGAACCGGGGGTCCGAGTTAACCTTAAACCATACCGAATCCCAGAGGCCAAAAGAGAGGCTATAAGTTTAGAGGTTAAAAAAAATGCTAAAACTAGGCATAATTGAGGAATCCCAAAGTGGGTGGAACAGCCCTATAGTTTTAGTCCCAAAGCCAGACGGTACAACAAGGTTTTGCAATGACTACCGTAAACTAAACGCTGTGTCAAAATTTGATACTTATCCTATGCCCAGGGTTGATGAACTGATAGAGAGACTGGGCAAAGCCCGATATCTCACGACCCTAGACCTAACAAAAGGGTACTGGCAGGTTCCCCTCACAGAAAGGGCAAAAGAAAAGACAGCCTTCTCAACCCCAGACGGCCTCTTTCAGTATAGGGTGCTGCCTTTTGGCTTACATGGAGCTCCTGCCACATTCCAAAGAATGATGGATAAAATTTTAAAACCACATGCTCGGTACGCTGCCGCCTACCTGGATGATGTGGTAATCCATAGTGAATATTGGCAATCCCACCTTCCAAAGGTCCAAGCTGTGCTTGACGCTGTTCGGTCTGCTGGACTAACTGCTAACCCCGCTAAATGCACTATTGGTCTGGAAGAGGCCAAGTATCTGGGGTATTCTATTGGCAGAGGTTTACTCAAACCCCAAACACTCAAAGTAGAGGCAATACAAAATTAGCCAAGGCCAGTTACAAAAAAACAAGTAAGGATCTTTTTGGGATTAATTGGTTACTATAGAAGGTTTATTCCCAATTTTGCAACTAAGGCAACCCCACTAACCGACCTCAAAAAAGCAAGAGGGCCGCTAATGGTAAAGTGGTCCCCCGAAACCGAACAGGCCTTTAGAAGCCTGAAAGAAGCTCTCTGTGCCCAACAAGTGTTGGTCACACCTGACTTCTCTAAAGAGTTCTTAGTCCAAACCGACGCATCTGAGGTAGGGCTGGGGGCTGTACTCTCCCAGGAGTCTCAAGGTGAGGAGCACCCATCCTTTATTTAAGTAGGAAACTAAATCCCCAGGAGAAAAATTACTCCATAGTCGAGAAAGAGTGTCTCGCAATAAAGTGGGCTGTAGAGACGCTCAAATACTATCTGTTGGGGAGAAAATTCCGGTTGGTCACAGATCATGCACCCCTCACCTGGATGTGTCAAAACAGAGAGAAGAATGCTAGAGTGACCAGGTGGTTCCTAAGTCTACAACCCTTTACATTTTCTGTGGAACACAGGTCAGGGCACAAACATGGCAATGCTGACGGGTTGTCAAGGATGCACTCCCTAATATCCATGGTCGCTCATCCCTCGCGGTCTGAGCTGGGGGGGGAGGATATGTGACAGAAACCAGGGGATGGTAATAAATTCCATATATAGGGCTCCCAGGATACTGAACAGTTTCTATCCTGTTTAGGCTGGAAAGTGCAGCCTCATAATACATGCACTCCATCCCACAGTTTGGCAAGTACTGGAACTGAGGGATGAGGGATCCAGACCAGAGTTTGTCTGCTGCCTGATTTCTGTCACCTGTCCTGCTAGTTAGAAATCAGGTATTTAAGACTGATTTCCTGGTTCCTCTTCCCTCTCCCCAAGAGCCTGGAGGCAGGAAGGCTGCTAGAAGCAGAGAGGGGAAAAGCCTCTCCCCAAACAGGTTAAATCATTCTGCTCCTTTTTTCTAAAACTGCAAAGTTCCTTATTTTTGTTGTTGGAAGTGGAAAAGCCACTCCAACCCTGAGTCAGGGAAAATCTTAGTTAAGTTATTGCTCAGGTGAGCAGGCTTTTGTTTTGCTTGTGTTTCTTGTGTATGCACTGTGGCAGTCTCAGTGCCTGGGACTGAATAAACCAGGCATAGCCTGTTTAAAGGAACAGCATGTTACGCCTCGTCATTTAACCTACCCTAAAAGACCGTGTTCTAACAGTCCCAGACAGACGGCGGAGCCCCGGAGTAAGCCGTTTGTCACAATATATATACAGCCGCCAGATGTGAAATAGCTAAGGTAAAGAAAATCACCTGGCGCTCGTGAACAAAAAAGACTGTGCAAGTAAATATAGTGAGAAATGTGTATAAATATATAAAAGTGCTAAAAAAAAATCAGTGATACTGGTAAATGGTGCCTTATCTGCTTCTACCCACGATGAACCCTCCTGGTGGATTCTCGAGAACACAGCTTGTAGAAAAAAATGTGGGGAGCTCATGAACCATTACATATGTAAAAAAACACAAAAGAAATACATAGTGCAATACTGTGGGGGGGAAATTGAGTGATATGACACCTAATGAGTGCACACTCACACTTTCACGGGATAAAATAAGCGATGTGCCCTTCCAGGGTTGCCTCTGGATAAGGTGGGATACTTGATAGTAGTATAATTTCGAATCACGTGTCAGCTCCAAGATGAGCGTGTACATGGCAAGGTATGCACACAAGAAGAAAAGGCAGACTAAGTGTAGGGAGTACAACAGTTTAGTGGAAACATTAAAAATGAGAAATGGCCACTCACATCTAACCTCCATACAATGTATGTTGCACGAAGTCCGCCCACGTAGATACCGGTAGTTGGATTGCAGACTCACGGATTTCAGGTGAACGTCACTCACTTCAGTCACTGGTGCGCACACAGCAGCCGGTGGGAGCTCCCTGCTTCCATGTTCCTTGACAGCGCTGTCGGGCACTTCGGGAGACGTCACGAACGGTGACGTCACTGACCGGGTCCTTCTGGGCTGGGATAAAACAACTGTACGCGTTTCGTAAAGTTTTTGCTTCTTCATTTTGAGCCTGCCGGCCACGTCACATGAGCGGATCAGCCAATGAGAGCCAACCAGCCGGGTGATGCGTCTGCCACGCTTCCCCATCGCCTCCAACTACAGTGCACACATCGCTCGGGCGACAGGCGTGCGCGACACCATGCGTTCCGTCGTGCGCCCACTATAGTCCAAAATTTTTTTTTTAAAAGAAAGGTAAACAGGGATATAGCAAACACGGAAAGATGGGAAGGATATTGATATATTGATCCGGAGAGTAATCTGATTGCCATTATTGGAGTCAGGACGGAATTTATTTCCCCGCGTATGAGACATCATTGGACGATATTTCACCGGGGTTTATTTTTTTGTCTACCTCTGTATCAAAATACTGCAAATACAAATATAGGATAAAGCATCTGCTGTCTAACTTTAGCATAATGTGGATTTCCACATCCGCCGCTAGGCACTTACCTGGCGCCGCCTCCTCCGTGTCACTGCCCTCCGTCTTATTCAAAATCACAGAGACGTCACCAACGCCATGTCACACGGCGTCTTGTTACTATAGCAACGAGACACCGGGTGCCATCGCAGCTTCATTCGACGCCGCAGAAAGAAGGCGGAGGCGGCAGCGGGTAAGGAACTTCACATCTGGCCCAATAGCGCTGCTCCTGAGTATGGGGGCGGACAATTTTTCCCACCCCCACATTTTTGCCACCCTAGACCCGGGCCTATAATAGGGCTTTCAATCCTTTCAACTTCAACAACTATGTAACATGTAACTAACTATTCATTCACAAGTTTAATTGTGGAAATGTAACTCATTAACATATTAGTGAGGTAAATAATGAGTTAATAGTTAATTACAGCATGATATTTGGTTTTATTTCAAATGAATGGAAAAAATTGCAGCTCATTCCCATGCTTTAGATCAATTACTAATTGTAATATGTTCCAATAACAAACAACCTCACTTGGAATATATTTAAGGCTTCTCGTGCATTATTCATAAGATCAATCTAATAATGAAATATTAATGAGGCAACTTTGTAGTCATGAAATTACGGTTTTTGACTTACCTCATGAGGCAGCTCACTACATATTCATGGGGGGGGGCTATTTTCCATTGGTTGGCTGTTTGCATATCTACGGACATCTCATTACATATTCATGAGGGACTACTTATAACTGGCTGGCGGTTTGAATATCTACCACGCATCTCATTACATATTCATGAGGTAATATATCTCGCCTACACATATCTGCCGAACATCAGATATTCATGAGACCGTTGATTCATTATTCACGAGCCGCGTACCGTTGACCCCGCCTCCTCCCCCACTGTGCTTGGCCCCGCCTCCTCCCCCCATCACTGTGCTTGGCCCCGCCTCCTCCCCCCATCACTGTGCTTGGCCCCGCCTCCTCCCCCCTCCACTGTGCTTGGCCCCGCCTCCTCCCCTTCACTGTGCTTGGCCCCGCCTCCTACCCACACTGTGCTTGGCCCCGCCTCCTCCCCCCCCCACTGTGCTTGGACCCCACTTCCGGTAAGGAGCCCGCGCTTTGGCGCGTGAGACCCGGAAGGTGCCGGCGCGCGCTTACGCATACACACAGTCCCTAGGGGAGGCGGGAGTGCGTGCAACGGAAGCGAAGAGACCAACCGAGCCCCCCTGTGACTCTCACCCCCCCCCTTTAATCGGAGAGAGGCGACATCCCCCCCGTGTGACCTCCGGCGCTCCCCCCAAGCCGCCGGCCTCATGTCGCGCTCCCCCGCTATGCCGCGGATCTACATCGGCCGCCTGAGCCACCGCGCCCGGGAGCGGGACGTGGAGAGCTTCTTTAAGGGCTTCGGCAAGATCGTGGAGGTGGATCTGAAGAACGGGTAAGGCCTCTGTGTCCAGAGGGGGGCGGGAGAGGTGGAAATGGAGGCCTGCGAGCGGATAGAAGGATAGAGATCTGGTGCCTTGCGGGAGGTGGCGGGATACGGGTCCTAGCGGGGCCTGGGATACGGGTCCTAGCGGGGCCTGGGATACGGGTCCTAGCGGGGCCTGGGATACGGATCCTAGCGGGAGTGGAGGGTCATCTCGGCCTGCGAGACCTCGAGGTGACGGGGACCCGTGACCTAGTTGGTGTAGGGTCCTAATACCGGGGGTGATGGTGGGTCCTAGCGGTGCAGAAGCCGGTATGGGCGCTGTGGGGCCTAGAGATGCGGCGCTGGCTGTCCTGTAATAAGGCGGGAATAGGCGCAGTAGTGTGCTATTAGTGGCTGACCGTTTTTACGTTGTGCCTCGAACCCCTAATGAATCTTATCGCCTAATCAGAGTATTAACACAACTGTGTGACCCACTCCCAGGCAGGTTAATGTCCTGAACTTGTGGGGGGAACACGCGCTTAATAAGGCCCCAAACTGCACCTCCGTGTGTGCAGAAAGCATGGGGGGGGGGGGGGTTGCTATCAATTACTGCAGTACCTTCCAAAGTCACGTCCCACAATGCTTTGCTGCTGTGTATGTATGTCTTTATATAGTGCCAAACGTGTTCTCAGCGCTTCACAAAAAATACAGTACAGAGTTATAATACACTAAGCGCAGCAAAATCAGACAGTAGTTAAGGAAATCCCTGCCCCGAAGAGCTTAGGCTACGGGCAGGCAGGGAGCTGGTGCTCATGCGCTGCGCCCTGCTTGGCCGGTGATTTGTGGCCGGCGAGGCTACGGACCTTGTTCGCCCTTATTGGGCGAACCACTCACGTGACGCCCTTGCGGCCGGCATGAGCGCGCCCGCTCAACGCCGCCGAGGCTTTACAATCTAAGGCTGTGCTTATTGTAGCAACGTCGCGGTTAAACAAATGTATTGACGCCGTCGCGTGCGCTTGTAGTAGAAGCGGAGCGACATCGCGATCGCTGGAAGTCAAGTCAATTTGATTTTTCCAGCAACCGCAGTGCGACTGCACTATAATCGCTGGTATCATGGGAAACTTAGACAGCAGGTGAGGGAATAAGTGTAGTAGATGGCAGTGCTTGGTCACATTGGGTGGTAGGAGTGACTGTCGGGCAATAGCCATGAGTGCAGGCTATTGGGATGCTTGGTTTGTGTGGCAAATTTTTAGGTTGGTCAGGATTAAATGAGAAGGTTAACATCATTTGCATGAGAGGAGATGGCAGGGAGGCGTGGGTGTGAACAGATGTTTGTCTGGGTTCAGGATTAGGGGAGAGATCCCCAGCAGCAGGAATGAGTAGAATGCTGAGAATGGGAATCTGTGGGGAGCGACTGGAAGCACCTGCTGTGATTGACAACTATATCACCCCAAGGTGCAGTTTGTGGCCTTACAAAGTGGGTAGACCCCGCGGGTGATCAGGAACCCACTATACTACCTGAGATTGACCCCTACATATTTTGTGGGGCGAACGCCCTGTTGGGAATCACTGCCCTTTCGTTGTACTCACTAGAAGCGTGCGGGGATACATGTCATGCAGGTGTTGTCAGATATATTTACCTATCCTAGAGTCCTAGGGGTTTAGAAATTTAGTGCAGGGTGGGTTCTGTGTTGCTTCCTTATAGATACCTCTGAGCTATCACGGGGGAAGGGAGAGGTTGTGAGGTGCTTGACCCTGTGTTGTCATTGTCTTCGGCTATGGCCCCAGTACTTACTGTTGCATGCGCGCCTGGTGGCGCGTTCACAGATAACATCTGCGGTCTGCAGAGCGATGGTAGCTGAAGCCGTGACGGGGCATATCTGCCCTTCCATTGGCCGCCGGCAACCACGTGACCACGGCACAGGAAGATAAAATTCTTGTCTTCCCTGCCATAGTTCGCATCACATCGCTTTGCGCCCCCACACACGCGGCCACTGGGGCCTGCCCCATAGAGGGCTGTGCTGAGGAGTCTGGCGCGCATGCTGCAGCGCGCGCATGTTTAGTCCAACTGCGTAGTTGGTGCTAGAGTTGCTGGGTTTTATTTATGTTTCTGCTATCTTGTATCCTAGAGGTGCTAGTCAAATGACGATACAGCTCGAAGAGACATGTATCTTACCCTCCCATTTTTGTTTTTCACCCGCTGCGCTGCCGGGCGATTTAGGAATAATAACGGCCTATGGGTGACACAGGGAACCCAAGGGATATGGAGTCTGTCCACCCCACCACAGGACGACAGGTAATGGAACCTATGAGACATGACATCTGCACTAACCGCTCCATGTTTTCGAACAGCTATGGCTTTGTGGAGTTCGCGGACCTTCGCGATGCAGATGACGCAGTGTACGAGATGAATGGAAGGGACCTGTGTGGCGAGCGTGTCATCGTGGAGCATGCCCGGGCCCCGCGGAGAGACTCACGCAGTGAGTATTCAACAGGCACGTAACTATCACCGCGCATGCGTGTCACATCTGCCACAACTGCATTTCACAACCCTTGTCGCTTGGCGAAGAATCCAGTGGGAGGAGTAGAACACAGAGCTATATAGAGTAATGCGAGGAAGTGACACCACATTACATATCACTGGTCAGTTCTTAAATAGAGCCGAAGGCTAGCGCTCACATCCCGGGGGGGTGATCGTAGCACGTCCTGCATCAATAGTCTAGCCGTCCCATGTACAATCCAAGAGGTCACATTTTTAGGAGGACACAGGTAATTGCTGCAGTGTTCCATGTACAGTCCTTTCATGTCGTCTCCAGAAGTACATAGGAAAGTGAAATTGCTTACCAGATCATTGGTCAGGCCTCACCTCAAATGGTATAATCCTATGTCTCTCTCCTTCTGGGGATGTGATCTCTAGAACGGCATACATTGCTCTAGTTCTGGTTTTACCAATGGCTTCATGGCCCAAATATCTAGCCCCAGATGTCTAGAAGGACAGTGGTTGGTGAGACCTGTTTAAATAAGGCCATCTCCAGGAGAATACGGAAGTGTATTTGCCACTGTAGGATACAGGAAGGTGTTGATTCCACTGTTTCTAACATATGACCTTCACCTCCCTGAGTACTTCTGGAGGTTTTGTCATGTGTCCAACTTCCAGGCTCCATGTTTTGATGTCCTTTTAGATGTGAAGGCCACATCTAAAGGACTTCAACACATGGAGACTGGAAGAAAGAGGAAATTAGGGGTTGTGATGCGGTTACACCTCCATGGTATAAGTAAAGTGCATGATGGAAGCCTGAAGGAGTGTCAGAACAGATAGTGGATCAGTCTCACGGCAGAGGCTCTGGAGCAGTTTTTCTCTAGAACTCTGCTTCACCCACATCGCACACCTGTCAAACACTCCTTGTGAAAAATCCTTTCCCTGTTAAAATGTCTGCCAATGGGGGAAAATCCCTAGAGCAAGAGGCGAAACATGGAGGCCCTTTTTGTGCGCGCCTGCGTGTTTTTCTGAGACTGGCATGGGGCTGACGTTTCTTGCGTCCCTCCACGCGCTCTCCCTCGTAGGCGGTCCCTCTTCCTTCCCCCCTCCTCTCTCTCCTTCTCGCGAGATCCGAGGAGATGCCGCAGGGGGAGCGCGTGCGTTGGGGAGCGCGTGGCTTTTGCCTGCCGGCGGGGGGCCTGGGGCAGCCGTCCGACGCGTGGCAGGCGGAGGGAGCGCGGGCGGCTGAGGGCAGTTCCCTATTCAGAGGTAAGTGAATGTGCCTATGGGGTGCATGGGGCAGAGGAGGGGGAAGAGGCATGTGGGGGACATGAGGGATGGGCAGGTGGGAACTTGTGGGACAAGTAAAGGGACAGATCAAAGGGATTGGGGCAGTGTATCTCAGAGGAAAATACGGGAGGGCAGTTGAGGGGTGGGCTTAGCGGGGTTGAGGATGTAGCGGGAAGTTGGAGTGGGGCGAGCAGTGTAATATAGGAGCTGTGAGTATAAGTGTAGCTGCTGGTCACCATTTCGTACTGTTGTCTTTGCACCTCTCTGACTCTCTTTCCCTATGTCCCAGGTGGTTATGGGTACCGCAGGAGCAGTAGTGATAAGTTCGGACCCCCGATCCGTACCATGTACCGACTGAGAGTGTTGAATCTGTCCACCCGGTGTAGCTGGCAGGACCTGAAGGTGAGGGCTTACTTGCGCTAGCGGCTTTTCATATTACTCATCACAGACAGGTATTTGCTAAGTAAAGAATATGAGCAGAAATAGAAGACCGCTACCTACCTCGGTTAGGTACATGTGAGAGAGAAGAGATGGCATGTCAATATTGTCAGTAAGAACCCCCTCCCCCCACCCTGGTTTCTCCCATCTTTCCTCTCTGTTCCCCTTAAAACCTGTTGATCCTTCATTCCCACAGGATTTTATGCGCCAGGCCGGGGAAGTCACCTTTGCTGACGCTCACCAGCGGCGTCAGAGCGAGGGCGTCATAGAGTTCCGCTCACAGTCCGACATGAAGCGGGCACTAGAGAAGCTGGACGGTTCAGTGGTCAACGGTCGTAAGATCCGACTGGTTGAAGACAGAGCCGGGTCCTGGCTCAAGCGCTCCTCCTCCCGCAGCCGCTCCAGGTGTGAATTCCCACCATTGCTGGGGCTACCCCAACTCCTGCAGTGTCTTGTTTTAAAGGGTTGGTGCCTTGTGAGCTAAATGACAAGTTTAATAAGCTTAAGGACATTCCCATGTAGGACCAATTGGAACAGTTACTTATTTAGTTAACCTAATTATGGCCTGCCATTGGTTTAAATGGGCAATCCCATGTAGCTAACATAGAAAACAATGTAACGTAATTATTTAATTTAAACAAATCTATTGAATCAAAAAGATCAGAGTAACACCAACTTGTCCCCACTTGGTAATGTGGGAACTAAACACATTTGAAATGGATTTGTGTGTGGTATATAAAGTGACAATTGCTCAGATGGTATCATTGCTATCAAACATCTATAAATGATCAAAGACATTAGCAATGTATTCAGAGATAAATAAGACATCAACAGGGATGTTCAGAAATTGAGAAATATATTCAATATAAATGCCACATTGTAATAAAAGAAAAAAAAATCACTCAGTATATAGGTTGAGCGTATTGGTTGACACCTTAGTGTCCAAGGTTTCGGGCCAAGAATCGCCCGTTATCAAGCTACTTGTTAATTTGATCGTTTAAACCAGTGGTTTTTTTTTTTTTTTTTTTACCCTTTTTGTTTTGTATAAGGAACTTTGAGATTCTGAGGAACCCCAACCCTCTCTAATAGCGTGTCTGAGATCAGATACATTGTAAGGAACCCCAACCGTCTCTAATAGCGTGTCTGAAATCAGATACATTGTAAGGAACCCCAACCCTCTCTAATAGCGCGTCTGAGATCAGATACATTGTAAGGAACCCCAACCCTCTCTAATAGCGTGTCTGAGATCAGATACATTGTAAGGAACCCCAACCCTCTCTAATAGCGTGTCTGAGATCAGATGCATTGTAAGGAACCCCAACCCTCTCTAATAGCGCGTCTGAGATCAGATACATTGTAAGGCCGTGCTTATAGTGCCAGCGACGCGAATTCGCCCGTAAACAAACGCATTGTCGCCATCTCGAAAACCCGCCGCCGGCAAAATTTGATTTTTCAAAGGCCATCGCGTCACGTGACGGCCCTTAAACAAATCAAATTGCGGGAATCCCGCTGTGCGGCTTACCCATCGTATTGCTGTTGCCATCGGCAGCCTAAGGAACCCCAACCCTCTCTAATAGCGCGTCTGAGATCAGATGCGTTGTAAGGAAACCCCAACCCTCTCTAATAGCGCGTCTGATATCAGATGCTTTGTAAGGAACCCCAACCCTTTCTAATAGCGCGTCTGAGATCAGATGCATTGTAAGGAACCCCAACCCTCTCTAATAGCGCGTCTGAGATCAGATGCATTGTAAGTAACCCCAACCCTCTCTAATAGCGTGTCTGAGATCAGATGCATTGTAAGGAACCCCAACCCTCTCTAATAGCGTGTCTGGGATCAGATGCATTGTAAGGAACCCCAACCCTCTCTAATAGCGCCTCTGAGATCAGATGCATTGAAAATTATTCATTTGGTACAATTTTCAAATGGTCTGAAAATGTTTGGGATACCCGGGTGACCCAAGGCTTCCTAGGAACCCCTTTTGAAAAACACTGGTTTAAATAAATGTAACCAGATTTAAAGCTTATAATGGTTGTTTTTGTAGCTTTTGGCAGTTAAGGTTTTATTTTCATCCACATCTCAGAATGGGGAGTAGTGTCAAAGCGTAGAAATAAAATCAATGAGTCAAGGGTTCAAAAGGTAATAACATGAGTTTATCTGTACCAAGGCACAATTGAGAGAAAAGAATTCCAACAAGAAACTCGGGCCTCTGCCAACATATTGATTGGTATCACACTTTTATACATTTCAATGGCTAGTAGCTGAGGCTATCCTCATGCTGCTAGGAGCTGATGATGAGATCCGCTGATTCAACATCATGCCAGGCAGTGGCATTGATTCATCCGCTGATTCAACATCATGCCAGGCAGTGGCATTGATTCGGCTGCTGTGGGGTGGGTTTGTCTGATGCGTCTTTACCCATTTTTCAGATCCCATTCTCGTGGGTTTGTCTGATGCGTCTTTACCCATTTTTCAGATCCCATTCTCGCTCCCGTAGCCGAAGCAGGAGGAGTGGAAGAAACCGCTCCCCGAGCAGGCTAGTCGGAGCCGCAGCAAAGAGAGAGCGGAGGGAGCTAGTCGGAGTCGGAGCCACAGCAAAGAGAGAGCGGTGGGAGCTAGTCGGAGCCGCAGCAAAGAGGGAGCTAGTAGGAGCCACAGCAAAGGGAGAGCTACTAGGAGCTGCAGCATAGAGGGAAAGGATAGAGTTACCCGTAGCTGCAGCATAGAGGGAAAGGAGAGAGTTACTCGTAGCTGCAGCATAGAGGGAAAGGATAGAGTAACCCGTAGCTGCAGCATAGAGGGAAAGGAGAGAGTTACTCGGAGCTGCAGCATAGAGGGAAAGGAGAGAGTTACTCGGAGCCAAAGCATAGAGGGAAAGGAGAGAGTTAGTCGGAGCCAAAGCAAGGAGAGAGCTAGTCGGAGCCTCAGCAAAGAGGGAGAGGAGAGCCGGAGCTGCAGCAAGGAGAGAGGTAGTCGGAGCCGCAGCAGAGAGAGAAAGGAGAAGGCTAGTCGGAGCCGCAGCAGAGA
>WSYH01005873.1:0-41545 GCA_036426205.1 Ascaphus truei
ACACCTGTGGGTCTGACCCGGGGCTCCCAGACATCCTTGGGCCTACCATGGGGACCCAATTGTGGCCCACGGTGACCACTGGGGGCCATGGTGCTGGCGGGACCCACCAGCAGGCCTCCAGAAAATGTTTGAAAAGGGCTGCTGGTACCCTGTAGGTCTGGCAGGTGCCCCGCCAGCCCACCGGGGACTCGCGTGGGGCTGCGTTATGAACCCTGTTTGTAAAAGGATAAATCTTTATTTATTTATGGGGGGGCACAGGGGGTGGGTAATGTATTTAATAAATATAATGATGTTTATTATGTGTCACTGTATTGTTTTTATTGTGCGTACTGGGGGTGGGGGGGTCCCCAACGGTATGCGGGTAGGCCTCCCTTGTGGGTAGTGAGTGAGGGTGGTTAGGCCACACGGGGTGGAGGGTTAGTGTGGGAGGGTATGTAGGTGTCCCGAGTGGTGGGTGAGGGTGGGTTAACCCCTTAATGACTGTAGCGGTTAATAACAGCTATGGTGATTAAGGGGTTAGGGGACATTACTTTGGATGTTTTCATTTTTGTGTCTGTTTTGCAGCAGCGGAGGGGGCATGGGCAGGATGAAGATGAGGATGGCCTTCATCGTGGCAGCCGGACATGGGTGGTGAGTACTATATGTATTTAATGTATTTATTGTTGTTTATGTATTTCAAATACACAGTGGTTGTATGTTGTTTATTGCTATGTTTATTGGGGGCAAATATCCCCAATAAACATGCTATTCTGCCTTAACCCCTTCATTGCCTTAGCGGCTATCCGCTATGGTAATGAAGCAGCAATTATGTATTTTTAATAATATTGTGCGGAAGCAGGGGGTCCCCTGAGCTGAACCGCATGGATTTGTGGCTCAGAGACCCCCTGCTTCCCGAGTTACAGGCCCCGGTTTGGGGCATCAGTTACAGTGTCACCGCCATATTTATAGCGGGCACATCGCGTATGGTTTGCTATTAAGTTTGCAGCGACACTGCCACCCGATGACACATACCGGGGCCTGTAACTCGGGAAGCAGGGAGTCCCTGGTCTACAAAGCAACACGGTTCAGCTCAGGGGACCCCCTGCTCACAGTTCACTATTATTAAAAATACATTCATGCTGCTTCGTTACCATAGCACATAGCCGCAAAGGTAAGGAATGATTGTTCATTGATATGGGTGTTTTACTGATAGTGTAGATGTGCAGAGGGTCTCCGAAGCTGAACCGCTTTGGTTTTAGGTCCAGGGACCCCCTGCTTCCCGAGATACAGGCACCTTTATGGGGTGCCGGTATCCCTCTGCTTTATTTACATTCTGCGGTCACGTGATCGGGACCTTTAAATGAAGAGGGATACCGGCACCTCATAAAGGGGCCTGTATCTCGGGAATCAGGGGGTTCCCGGACCTGAAACCAATGCGGTTCAGCTCCGGAGACCCCCTGCACATGTACGCTATCAGTAAAAGTTGTTTATAAAAACTTTATTTTTTGCCGATGTTTGCTCTGAGAGAGCGGCTTGTCTCTCTCTGATGCAAACATCTATTGGCACAAAAGGCCTATCGGAAGGCTTATCGGGAGCCAGGCTGTATCGGCACAGGCTCATCGGCAGTTTTGCTTTCGCAGTGATTCGGCAGGGATCGGCATGGATTCGGCCCTTACTGAATACTGCGAGGGCAAATTGCCAAAAAAAGGCCTATCGGCAACACTTGCCGAAGAGATTTTTCAACTTTGAATTTTTTATTGGAAATTGTAAGTACAACCAATGTAACACAGCCCATTATAACGGTTCCAATTATATCAATCACATATATAGACACTACTAATACACATCTACAGACCACTTTACAAACAAGACGAGACAAACTTGACAAGGGGACAGGGGTGGAGGATAGTGGAGGGGGGGGATGGGGGATGAGCGGTGGGTGTTTCTTGTTTCTGTTCTTTCTTGTGACTTTTGGCCACCGTGATCGGCATCGTCTGAGGAGTTTACCTGGTTCAGGCTCTTCTTAAGTATTCTTAGACCAGATCTAAGCCTGTGGGGCAGTCTGCTATCTGTAAGTCACTATGTCGTGTCGTCTGATCTGCCCTCAAAGGAGAACGCACCTAGGTAAATTAGTGCAAGATTGTGGTGGCATCCACTCCTGGGATGTCTACCTGGGCCAACCATGGTTTTCAGACCATTAGAAATTTTGTGCCGGAGTCATTAACTAAACTCTTTAATTGTTCCATCCGGCAGACATGCCAAATTCTGTTTTTGATCTTAGGGATAATTGGGATTTCTTGTTGCTTCCATAATGCTGCGTTCTCGCACCTCGTAGCAGTTGCAAAATGCGCGATCAATTTATGCGTCGCATTTGACAGACCCTGGATCCGCCTGCCCAACAGGAACAGCCACGGGTCCAGGGGGATCTCCAAATCGAGAATCCGCTGAATCCAATCTCTAATCTGTTCCCAAAGAGGGGCCACTTTAGTGCAAGACCACAGCATATGTCGGAGATCTGCCACTTCACCACATTGCATAGGGCAAAGAGGGGAGTAGCCTTTTACAAATTTCGCTATGCGCGTCGGAGTGTAATACCACCTCATAAGGACTTTATATGCGTTCTCCTTTAATGTGGTGCAGATTGAGCTTTTTGCAGCCGCCTGTATAATTCTGTCCCAATCGTCGTCCTCTAATGTCTCCTACGTCTATTTCTCAATGTCTCATGTAACTCAGTCTATTGTCGATAGACTTCGTCTGGCTGATCACTTCCCTGTACATTCTAGATGTGAGTCCCCTCGTGTCCGTATCTCTGGAACACAGCTGCTCAAAATTTGTTCGGGCCGGTCTAATTGGCGTTTTATTATAGAAATCTCTGATTTGGAGATACCTAAATTCACTATTTGGGATATTTTTAGAGGATTTAATGTGTTCAAATGTTTGTATGGTCGTTATGCCCTCCAGATCTTTTAGACGGGAGAACCCCCTTTGAGTCCAAATCAGGAAGTTTTTGCTATTCAGGCCCGGAGCGAAGTCTGGAATGCCCACAATTGGCGTCATTAATGATGTTTTGGTAGTCAACTGACATCTGAATTTTGTGGCCTCCCAAACTTTTAATGAATTGACCATGGTCTGCAGCGGAATGTTCATCTTGCGTACCCCTTCTCTGGGTAGCCAGATTAAGTTTCGGATTTCAATTGGTGCACAACATTTCCTCTCCAACTCTACCCATCTCCGTAAGTTTGGGTCAGTGTGCCATTGGAGAATCTGCCCTAATTGGGCTGCTTTGTAGTAGGCCTGCAAGCAAGGCACCGCTAACCCTCCTCTTTTTGTGGGGCGTTTTAAGATCCCCTTAGCAATTCTTGGGTTTTTCTTGTTCCAAATAGATTTCGTTATTTTCGACTGGAGGGAGAGGATGTCCGCCTGTACCAAAGGGATAGGGAGACTCTGGAAGAGATATAACATCTTTGGGAGGAGATTCATTTTCACGCTATGTATCCTCCCAATCCATGAGATACTCCCCCTCATCCAGGTCCTGAGATCCTCCCCCAACGTCTTAATGACCTTGGGGAAATTTGCTTTATATAACGATTTGTAATCCCTCGTGAGATAAACCCCTAAATATTTGATAGCAGAGGGTTGCCATTTGAAATTAAATTTGAGGTCAATCAGGTTTTCAACTTCTTTTGGTAAGTTAATATTGAGGGCTTCAGATTTAGACTGATTGATCTTAAATCCCGATATTTGGTTAAATTTGCCCAGGATATTGAATACGTTTGGAAGAGATGTGAGAGGTTTGGCTAATGTGAGAATGACATCATCCGCATATAGCGCGGCTTTATTCATTTGGTCTCCCACTAAGATAACGGAGATATCTGGATTATTTCTGATGTGTGCCGCCAGGGGTTCTATACATAAGGCGAACAGTAGTGGCGACAACGGGCATCCCTGTCGTGTACCACTTTTCATTTCAAATTGTTCTGAGGGGAAACCTTGATATCTCACTTTTGCTGTTGGGTTTTTGTAAAGTGCCAGAATGGCCTGCAGAAGGCGTCCCTCAAAGCCAAATGCTCTCAGTGTTTCTGTTAGGTAGGGCCAGTCTATTCTATCGAAGGCTTTCTCCGCGTCCAGACTTAACACCATGGAGTGTATTTTTTCTTTTTGGGCCAGATCTATTAGGTCAATAATTCTCCTGGTATTGTCTGCCGCTTGCCTACCTCCGATAAACCCTACTTGATCCGTGTGGATTAACCCGGGAAGAACTCTACCCACCCTGTTGGCTATAAGTTTAGAATATATTTTGAGGACCGAGTTAATCAGTGAAATGGGCCGGTAGCTCTTACAGTCTGCTGGGTCCTTTCCGGGTTTATGGATCACCGAGATTGAAGCTTGGAGCATTTGCGCTGGGAATGAGGCCCCTGCTAAAATTTCGTTGAATAGCTTTAACATGTGGGGAGCTAAAATTTTTATATATTTTTTATAATATAGGTTCGAAAAGCCACCTGGCCCTGGGGCTTTAGCGGGTTTTAGTGCTTTGATGACCCCAGAGAGTTCCTCCATCGAGAAGTCCGATTGGAGTGCCTCCCTGTCGCATCTCTCCAAAGTTGGTAGATTTGCTTCTTTTAAGAAGGTCCGTAACACCCCTTTTGTTTTCCGACTGTGGTTCACCTTATCTCCATTGTATAGTATTTCGTAATACTTTTTGAATTCCCCTGCAATTATCTCCGGGATAGAAGTAAGGTCCCCCTCGTGATTTCGGATTGCGTGAATGTGGTAATTTGGGAGCTTGTTTTTTAGCTTATTGGCAAGTAGTGTGTCAGGCTTGTTAGCTTTTTCATAAAATTTCCGTTGGGACCAGGTCATTTCCTTCTCAGCCTGGGCGGAGAGGAGGAGGTTAAGACTAGTTTTGGTGGCTAATACTTGAGTCAACGTGTGGGCATTCTTATTCTTTTTGTGTAGGGAGGAAAGCTCCGCTAATTGCTCTTCTAGTTTCAGGATTTTTCCCTCATGTTCTCTTTTTCTTTTAGCGGCTAGATTCATAATGACCCCTCTGAGGGTAGCCTTATGGGCTTCCCACAGCATGGAGTGTGTTGCCACACTCCCCTCATTCTCCTCAAAATATTGTTTGAGCTTTTCCCCAATTTCTGCCTGTAAAGCTGGGATTTTCAGCAAAATCTCGTTTAATTTCCAATTCGCTCTTGGTCTGTCTAGTGGAATTAGTGTGCATCGCAGCTCTATAGATGCATGGTCTGACCATGAAATATCATGGATCTCGGTGCGAGAGACCCCCGGGACCATTCTATTAGATACAAGGAAGTAATCAATCCTGCTATATGTGTTATGTGGGTGTGAGTAGAAGGTGTACTCCCTCACTCTCTGGTGTTGCTCCCTCCAAATGTCGAGTAATTTGGCAGTCACGTAAACTTTTTTTAATTGTTAGTACATCAGGTCTGTGCGTTACATTAGTGGATGAACATCTGTCAAGGTCCTCTCTTAGCGCCCTGTTCAGGTCTTCTGCAACTATAATATTACCTCGGGCCACTTTGCTAAGTTTCCTGAAGAAGGTGTTAAAGAATTCTGGGGCTGTCTCGTTGGGGGCATATAGTGTTGCAAGCGTAATTGGGAACCCTTGGATTGCCCCTCTTACAATGAGGAGTCTACCCTCTTTATCCTTGAATGTCCTGTCGGTTACAAACGGTATGCGTTTATGGATTAATATGGCCACCCCTCTTTTCTTGACTTTCGCGGAGGACATAATGTGAGTCGTGTAATCTTTATCAAGGAACTTGGGGCAGTTGCCCTGTGGAAATGTGTTTCTTGCAGAAACAGAATTTCTGCCCCTTTACGCTTGTAATCTCGGAAGGCGATTCTGCGTTTAGCCGGGCTATTAAACCCTTTAATGTTATGTGATACTAGCCTGAGTTCCTTACTCATTGAAGACTGTGGGCCGACTTGTCTGCCGATATCTGTTCCTGAATGGCGCTCCTGGGCCAGAATCAAAGCCTCTTCTCCTCCTTGTACTGCAGCAACGCCCTTCCCCATCTACAGAAACACAAAAGTGGGGCACACAAAAGGGCACACCGGGGGGACACAAAAAACACAAAACATGTCATAAAACAGAAGAACTCTCGCCGTCTTGGCGAAGCAGCCTCTTCGACGAGAACATCGCCTTTGGGTAGCTGGACTCCTTTCCTGCAGTCCGGACATAACCTGGGATGGGGTTCACCCTCCCTCCTCGTCTTGACCCAAAGGACTTCACTAGGGCCCTGGAGAACTACCCTCCACCCACCTAGTGCGTGGCCCATGCGGAGTTTTGAAGCAGGTCACTTCCCACCCCTCCTGCCTCGCTCTTCCTGAGCTTATCTTAACGAAACCTAACTTGTTCTGTAATCAGCTAATGTCTGCCCCGGCCCTTTTCACACCCCTTTCGTTCCAGATTGATGCCCGTTATCAAGACCTCAGCAACCTGCGCTTCCCTTCTTTTCCTGCCGTTCTCGCCCCACCTCCCCTTGTTTCTGTCCTCCCTGTGCGATCTCTTTTATCTATCTAAACCTTCTCCCTCTTTACTCCTTTCTTCCCTTCCCTCCCTGCCCATTACCTCACTTACCCTCTCAACTACTATCACTTCCCCCACTCATTCTCTAAATTACCTGCTATGTCCTTCCTCACTTCCCCCTTCACGCATCTACCAGTCACCACTCCCACTTTCCAACTTGCACATCTCTTTAGCCTTCTACTTTGCCTTTTTAACTACTTCTATTCTTCCTTCCTATCAATTCCTTACTTACTCTAACCCTTGCTTCCCACCTTCCGCTTCCTTGCTACTTGCTTTCTCCCTGCCTCTCATTCTTTCTGATCTACTTCCTTACTCCTGCCTGATGTATTCTTTCCTTATTTCTCTCAACACTTGCTTATTCTCCCCTCATCTACCTACATTTGCTCTCTTGCTAACTTGCTTCCTCTCTTTCCCCTTACCGTTTCCTCCTGATTGCCTCCGCCGCTGCGGCGCTATGTAATTCCCCCCCCCCCCCCCCCGCCTTTTCGCCTTTCTAGGTTCGAAAAACCCTGCGTCTGACCGGTGGGGTGTCTGCTCCGAGCCTGCGCAGGCGGCCCGGCGCTTTCTGGCCACCTCGCGAGGAGTTCGACTGTCACTGTCCCTGCCTGTGATGTCATCCGCCCGCGACAGTGGAAGCAGGTTCCGCGCCACCTCCAAGATGGCGCCGCTCCTTCCGGGACCTCTTCGTGACGCACATCCGGATGGCGGCCATTTTGGAAAACGTCTCTCACCAGTGTGGAGGTGCGTACGCCTGCTCCTGTTTCCCGCTCACCACTCTCTTCCTGCTCCTGCGGGTCACTGTGTATTCCTGCCTTCCAGGGAGTCCTCGCCATCTTGTGCAGGGGGGCACCATCAACGTAGGCTGCAAATTTTCTCACCGTGGGTTCTGCTTTGGTGCTCTGTGGGCGATCGCTGACCATCTGTAGCTGAGGTGTCGGGGCTCAGATCTTATTTTAGCGGAGGTGGCATCCTCTTTGTAGGTCTGCTTCAGCGGGGGCCGGGAGCATGTCATTTAATAACTTAACGAAACTCTCTCAACAGAATGTGTAACTTTATTTCATGTTCTTTTGCGGGGGCTTTTAAGCTTGTACGGCTCCCCTTTGCTCCCTTGGGGATTTTGCCCGATGCTCCCACACGGGTTCCGGGAGGGCGGCATTTGGGTCCTCGGCTGCAGGAGCTTCTCCCAGGCCCAGCTTGTGGAGGAAGGCTGGCCCCTCTTCTGGACCTCGGAGGGTGAAAGCTTTGCCGCCTCTTACTACCTGCAGGCCAAAGGGGAAGGTCCACCTATACCTTACCCCCTTTTCTCTTAGGTTTTTTGTAAGTGGTAGTAGGGCTCTCCGGCGGGCCAATGTCTCCGGGGACAGGTCCTGGAAGATGGACATTCTCACGCCCTCGTATTCCACTACCGGTAGGGGTCTTGTTTTGTGTAGGACCGCTTCTTTTGTGCGGTAATAGTGTAATCTGAGCACAATGTCCCTAGGCTGCTCGTGCAGTAGCGGTTTAGCTCTCAGGGCTCTGTGGCACCTGTCTAGCACCAGATACTCTTTTGGGGTGTCAGGGAGCAGGGTCTCCAGCCATTTTAGGATAAATTCCTCGCTGTCCAGAATGGCTTCAGGGTTGTTGCGCCTGTCTCTCTTCTCCGAGTCCTCTTGGCGTTCCCGCAGCTCATTTATTTGATCCTGGAGACCTGTGTATTTTTGATCCTGTCTCTTTATTGCCCTGATCGATTGGTCCATTTTGTTCTCTAGGGTGTTTGTCCTCTCACCCAGACCGGACACTTCTTTCTTTAGATCTTTGAGTTAAGCCTGCAGAAGTGCTTTTAGGTTATCATATAGTTTGTCCAGATCACACTGTCTCACTGGACGCAGTGCCGGGTTATCTCGCTCCTCTCCTTCACCGTCCGGCTCAGTCTCTGATCCGGTATTTGAATGCGGCACCATTTCTCCTCCTGCTCCACTCGACCCTGCACGGCCGAAGTATTCTGGTAGGCCTTTCTTTTTGGCTACTTTAGGTTTTTTTCTGGACATCGAGGGACAATGTGGGGCTTGTTTAATGAATTTTTCTGTTGGATGGGTGTTTTTGTTAGGTTTCTGCTATCGATTTTATCTAGCGAGGCACGGAGCTCTTACCCTATGCGACCATGCTCCTTGCCGTCGCGCATGCGCCCCCCTGCCGAAGAGATTTTATTGGGGCTTACTGCATGAGGCCCTATGACTCCAAAGGTATACAAAAAACAGAAAAGACTGCAGTCACTCACATGGACACGTGTGAGTGTAGTCTTGGGAGAGATTTCTTTATCCTCTGCATACACAAAAGTCTCTCAAATGAAGACACTATTACACTGAATAAACAGTGGGAATTGGAAGTAAAAATAATATGTAATTCCACATTTTTATTTCCCCACCTTTATCATATTCAGAGGTAGCGCCCGGGTATTTCTTTCTACTCAGGAAACAGGGAGCTTAAGTCAACACTGGAGAGTACTCCGCTTCAGCACAGGAGTCAGGAACAGGCCTCCGCGTGAAACTAGCAGCAGGCCTCAGGAAAGCAGGAAACACAGGCCTCTATGTAGAGAGTAGTAGCTGGCCTCAGGATACTCGGAAACACAGGCCCCTGCATGAAGACTAGCAGCAGGCCTCAGGAACTAGGGGAGAGAACTAGAGAGGTTACTATACCAGGATACAAGCCTAAGGCTTGTGGCAGAACACGTGTGACATCCAGGAAGGATTATGCTCGGCAGAGAAGCATTGCGGGAAGGCTGTATTTAAAGGTCAGTGAACCAATAGCAGAAGGGACGTGTGACAGTATTGCTTTAATGAGTGAATCCAGGCTGCAGTAAATATCAAGGGAAGTGTTCCAGGACTGCACAGGTCTGTAAGGCAAGGTAAGCAGTAAACTAAGGTGTGGATCCGTTACACCCGACTACCTAGACAAATTCTGATAACACTTTCTCCGCAAAACATCACTTGAAACTCATAGCCCAGCAATCCCTGCTTGCTGGCACTCCTGGAAAGGTAAAAACACAAATTCTTTATTGTTGCATAATTTTACACAATGCATGTTCAAAATCACTGGTAACCAAACCTTTATTAGTGAGCCTTGTTTCCCCTTTACCGTCACAGTGAACACACATATTTTTGTATTATTTGTTATTTAATCCCCTGTGTGATGTGTGCACATTTTTGTTTTTCGTCAAATTAGAAATGTATTGCATTTTTGTTCAAAAAATGGTTCGTCTGCTAACCTCGTCAAGGTAAACTCCATTTTAGCAGGTACAGAACCTACACTTAAAGCATGATGTTCTGTTTTTTCCAGTTGGAATTTTACTGAATCACAGATAGTATAAATGCTTCATTCATTTAACCCTTCAGGCACTTTCACATATTTCATAATGTTTTGTCCACTGACAATAAGTCTCCCAGACTAAAGTTCATCAAGGTAAAGGACAAACTAAGGGGCCTATGCAGAGAGCTGCGAGAAGCCGAATCTCGCCAGGTTTTTGCCAAATATGCCTATAGCAATTTAGTAAATGGCGAAAAACTGGAAACTGGAAAATAAACTTGCCGCGCGGGTGGCGAGAAGCAATATCTCGCCAGTTTTAAAACCCGCCGTATTCAAGTAGCCCCGATCAGCATCTCGCCACTGATTGCGCCAATAAAATGGAGAGATTTTCTCCAAATCGCTCCGCCAACAAAAGTTGGCAAAAAGCTGGAGCTGAGCGGCGATAGGTGACATTAAAAAAAAATCAGGCCTTTTTCCTGCCTGGGATTGATGCTGGGGGGCTCCAGAGCTCATGCCCAGGAATATCAGCACCGAAGGCCCCCGGCATGCATCCGAGGCAGGAAAAATGCATGTACTCCCACTTCATACCTTAGGCGCTAAACCGCTAAGCAATGACGGGTTAACCCCCTCGATGCCCGCTTTATTGTTGGTAGCGGTTGTGTGCGAAAAGGGGTATTTGGGCCTGGTGTACCCCCCCCAACAAGCCTAAACAAACACCGTTGGGGCTAATACCCCTCTTCACCCACCCCACTACCCACAATTAAAGATCACACACAGCCGCCCACAATAATAATAAATCTAAAGATAATAAATAATACATGAATATAAATAAATATTATAGTCAGAATATACACAATACTATATATATCTATATATAGTATATTATACTATATATAGTATATATATATATATATATATATTTCAACCCCTATAACCCCTAACATACACATATATGGACTCTGATACATAGTAGCGGGGGCCCTCGGGTGTTACCCGCAGGCCTGCAGTACCAATTATGTGCCCCACCCCCCAAAATTTATGAATAAACACATACATACTTTGAAAGAAATACCCCCCCACCTAACACTACAGTCACAGTTTAGGCCACATTACTTTTACTTTATCCACAACAGGATAATAGTGAATGTGGCCCATTTTAAATACATAAACACACTAATACATTAATACATCTAGTACTCACCCATGTCCAGCTGCTGCCACGATGAAGGCCATCCTTCCTCCCTCATCGCCCATGTTCCCTCCCTCCGCTGCTGCAAAACAGACATAAGAATGAAACACATCCAATGTAATGTCCCCTAACCCCTTAATCACCATAGTGGTTATTAACCGCTACAGTCATAAGGGGTTAACCTAACCCTCACCCACCCTCGATGCCTACATACCTCCCCTCCACACTAACCCCCACCCCCTGAGGCCTAACACCCTCCCCACTACCCAAAGGAGGGCCTACCCACAACCGTTAGGAACCCCCCTCCCATACCCCATAAAAACATACAGTGACCCACACAAGAAACATCATTTATTTTTTAATACATTACCCACCCCCTGTGCCCCCCCATAAGACAAGATTTATAATTTTAACAACAGGGTCATAACCAAAGCCCCCACGCGAGTCCCCGGTGCTGGCGGGGCACTGACAAACATACAGGGTTCCCAGCAGCCCTTTTCAAACTGGTTCTGGAGGCCGTTGTGTGGGTCCCGCCAAGCGTCATCTGGCCCCAGGTGGTCTCCTTGGGTCACCGTGGGCCACAATTGGGTCCCCACGTATGCCCAAGATGTCTGGGGCCCCGGGTCAGACCCACAGGTGTCTCTGGGCCTCGGGTGGCCCCACTGGGGTCTGGGGACCTCACGAGTGCTCACTACGGTGTCTGCAGTGCCCCCACGGATGTGGGACCACCGCTTCAATCCCCGCACCTATGGGTCAGCAGTGACCCCACAATGTGGACCACACCGCTTCAACCCCGCAGACTACGGTCCACGGTGCCCCCACAATGTGAGGGCCACCACTTCATCCTCGCATGTGTCACCCATTAACCACCACCGGAACCCGTGAGATACCCGAGGAAACACCGGTGGTCTCCATATTCTCACGCAAAACCACGGAACAACCCTGAATGTAAAAAAATAAACCGTCCTATACATTCATACATGAATCCTCCCCCTCCCCCCCAACACCTACAGTACAATAAGTGTGCAAAAACTATTATCCAGATAGGGATAATATTATTTGCCCATTATTAAAAACATTTAACTAGCATATCAAATGAATAAATTACTACTGACCTCATCAATAAGAAGTCTCCGTCCAGCATCACATCCTTATCTTGCCCACAAAAACATAGCCAATACAAAGCCATACATGCAATAACATTCAGATATCAATTAACCCTTAAACACCGTTCGGACAATAACTGCAAGGTATTTAAGGGGTTACAACACTGGCCAAATCCCACCCTTCACCCATAAATTTGTACATTGGCTTCAATCATGAAATATATATAGTACAGAATATATAATATGATATATATTATATAGACTATATGATATATATATATATATATATAATATTTTTTCTTATTCTTCTATATTATATCCAACAAGCCCCCCCACATGATGCAACATACTCCAAATATGTCAGAGGTTTATCAAAACATGCTTTACCTCAAAATAACACTCTCTATAAAGACACACTACAATAATTAATTTTCCTTTCATAATCCTAACTGATCTACAATCAAAAACATCAATGCCAATCAAAAACCTCAAATGAAACATCAACCCATTGCTTTACATTGTTATATGATGCATACAATCTACGCAACCGACACCCTTATTCGAGCAATACCCAGTATGTACCTGGCAGATCCCTGGATGCGCCGCTCCTCCCACCTCGACAAGCCCCGTTCGGTTTGCCTTCCCGACCTGGGGTTCATGCCTGGCTGACGGCGGCTGATCTGTTAAATTATCAATGATATAGATTTAAATAGGCGGCATGCTTCTTCGCGTGTCCCTATCTCCAGATGCATAAATTCATGAATTGTAATGCAGTATATATATATTACTGTGCAGTATGCAGCCGCGGGAATAAAAATGCTTCAATCCCTGCCTGGAAATACCGCAATGCCCTCGGGCAGAAAACAGTCCACAACCTCATACCCGCTCCGGGGTATACACCGAATCGGGCTGACCGAGCTCGATAAAGTGTTGTCGCCATGTAGCAGCCCATATACATTCGGCCAATTAATGTTACACATAACATTCAAGTCAAATACAATAACTCCAAACAATTTAACTATTTTCACCAATCCAGAAACATTAATAAATTACCAATCATTATACATCCCTAACAATTAACAAACTTTCACTCATCACTAACAATTCAAACAATTAACTATCAGCCGGAACGAAACAATGTACTTAGAAAAAACAGTACCAACAACTACCAAATTGAAAACCGTAAGAACCCGACCTTCAAGTACAACATAGAATGCAACGATTTAATCTATCTAATTTTAAATACTTACACACACTTTTAAACTAGCTGCTAGTCAATTATTTAAACACACATCAAATCAGCTTTAAAACCAACATCATTTCGTACCCTGTATGTATATTCTCTCTAGCATACAGACACTAATACATAGCATGCAATGATTATACCACAAAAAAATAAAATACACTGTACAAAAAACATTTTAACACAATAACAATGTTCAAATTAAATCCTTTCCTTTACGTTCACAATACCATTATGCCCCCCAGACCGACTCCCGTTGAACTGGTTTACTCACGAACAAACCCCAGGCACAGGAACCCATAAAAATCAAAATCAAAAAAATAACATTAAACCTAAAAATCCAAATCAATCCCGGCTCTAGCTTCTAATTTTATAATTCCATCTTCATCTGTATTCTTCTTTCTTCTATTCTTCCGGTCCTCTTCCCGTCTTCTCGCACTCGCCTCTGGTCTTTCTTTCTTCTCCTCCGTAGGTCCTTCCTCCTCAGCGTCTTGCTCAAATGAAGACTGACCATAGGTCTTTAAAAAAAGGCCTTGACGTCACATTTTCATCATGGTTCCCAGGTCCGAGGTGCGTTAAAACCAGTTTTTTTGGCCGATAAAAAAACAAGATGACGTCATTAGCAATGAAGAACAGCCATCAAAAGAATGGCTTTGCTTCATGTCCATTAAGATGACATCCTTAAAGAAGAACAGGCCGTCACCATGGTACGGTAGCCAAACATAGCGTGGAACTCCATCCCCCTACTCTGATTGGCTCTAGTACCATGTGACAAGCTTTCACTGACGTCCAATCCGTTCTCCCCCAAGCCTCTGTCACATGGGAATACTCAGAGCCAATCATCGTAGGGATGAGTTCCCACGCTCTGATGGCTACCGTACCATTTGTGGATGCCAGTTTCTTTTAAAAATGACGTCATCATTGATGATGATTAAGGGTTAGCGTGACATTACATTGGAATGTTTTCTTCTGTGTCTTTTGCAGCAGCGGTGGGACATGGCAGGATGAAGAATGGATGGGCCTTCTCGTGGCACGCCGGACATGGGTGGTATTATATGTATTTAATGTATTTATTGCTGTTTATGTTTTAAAATGGCAACATTCACTTTATCCTTTGTGATAAAATTAATTGTGGCATAACTGTACTGTATGTGTTGGGGGGGGGGGTAGTTTTCTTTCAAAGTTGTATTGTGTTTTTTCATTCTATTTGTGGGGGGGGCACATAATTGGTACTGCAGGCCTCGGTACCCCGAGGGCCCCCGCGGCTGTATACACTGGATGTCATATATTTTGTTTGGGATTATGGAGGGTTTTTGTTATAATTATATAATATATATTAAAGTTATTGGTGATATAAAAAAGTGACCAAAACCCCCACAGAACAATATGCAATACAACTGTATTCTCTCTGTCATGTCCTTAGCCGTCTGCAAACCCCACCCTTTCCTCCCATTTCACCCGCATACAGCACACTTCCACTGCGAGCAGAGGATTCTGGGAATTACTGCAAATTGTCACACATGTCACTTTTTTTGCCTCAAAACCATTTTATAACATGGTTTTGCCCTATAGCTTAACTGCTGCATGGTACAGCTTGAGCTGGTGTTAGGGTTAGGTGCATACCCAGTAAACCACCCATCAGACACCTTGTTTCTACCTTAATGGTCTCATCAGTTGTGGGGTTGATTTGCTTTCCTGTGAGGGTTTTTGTCACTTTTTTTACCTCAACCCATACTTAACTCAGTTTAGGAAACCTTCCCATAGCCTCTTTGCCATCCCGTTAAAATCAAATCCCCCACTATAGACCCATAAGGTCGAAACAGCTCTGGTGGGTGGTTTCCTCGGGTATGCACCTAACCCTGCTGTGCTCAAGCTGTGACATGCACGCAACTTAGCCTATAGGGAACCATGTTAAAATGGTTTTGAGGCAAAAGTGACACTGTTTCATTTGCATGTCATTTTCTCAGAATCCTGCTGCATGGAAGTGCTGTATGCTTGGTGAAATGGTGAAAGGTCTGGGGTTGCGACCTGGCTTAAAACTAATGCATGAGCATACGATTGTTGTATTTGCTATATATATTATAATTATTTATATATCCTATATATATATATATATATATCTATAATATATAATATATATTATACAGGTAAACCCCGTTATACTCGCCCTTTATAGCCGCATTCGGTTATAACGTCGGTTTGCCCGTGGGCTCCTTTTAAAAAAAAATAAATAATAAAATTTTAAATGTATTTTTTTTTTGCACAGCACACACTGCACCACCTGCACACATCACTGCACACACTGCACACACCTGCACACACTGCACCCACTGGCAACACAATGCCACTTCACACACATCACTGCTCATTGCTCACACTTCACACACTGACACACACTGCCACCGTCCACATCCGCCACCACCTGCTCATGCTCACACCTGCCACACTGACACTGCACACATTGCACACGCACTGCCCACCACTGCTCACACCTGACACACTGCAACTGCACATGGCTCACTACTGACACTGCACACTCGGCCTCGCTCACATTGCATCACCATTGGCACATCCTGCCTTCTCACCTGCACACACTGCACTGCTCCATTTCACACACTCACAGACACTCTCACACACTCTCTCACCTCACATGACCTTCATCTTTCACACACACACACGACATTACACAACACACTTACTCACACTCTCACACACTTTCAAACACTTACACACACTAACAGACACTCACACACACCAGCACCCACACCCGCTCCCCACCCTCCTCCTGCGCAGGCAGCGGGGACAACAGTTCGGAGAAGGTTGAAGCGGTTGGAGGAGGCATGCCCTCCTCCCATCTCCTGTCCCCGCGTGGTGAGGGTGATAGTGCGCTGATGCGGCGGCATTTTTTTCCCCGCGACCCCTCGTTCTAACCGTGGTCTTGGGGTGGACCCCAGGACCGCGTTATTACGGTTACCCTGTATATATATATATATATATATATATATATATATATTCATGTATTTATTTATTTATTTAGATTTATTTATTTATTTAGATTTATTTATTTATTATGGGGCTGCTGTGTGTGATTTCTTTTTATTGTGGGTAGCGGGGGTGGGTGAAGGTGAAGGGGGTATTAGCCCCAACGTTTTTTGTTTAGGGCTTGCCCCTGGCCATGGCCCCTCCGCTTCTGCAAAACAGACACAAAAATTAAAACATCAAAAGTAATGTCCCTTAACCCCTTAATCACCATAGTGGTTATTAACCGCTACAGTCATTAAGGGGTTAACCCACCTCACCCACAACTCGGGATGCCTACATACCCTCCCACACTAACCCCCCCCCGTGAGGCCTAACCACCTCACCCAGTACCCACAGGGAGGCCCTCCCACATACCGTTGGGGAAACACCCCCCCCCCCACCCCCAGTACCACAATAAAAACAACAGTGACCCAAATAAACATCATTCTATTTATTAATACATTACCCACCCCTGTGCCCCCCATAAATACATGATTTATGTTTTACAAACAGGGTTCATAACGCACCCCACGCAGTCCCGGTGGGCTGGCGGGGCACCTGGAAGACTACAGGGTACCAGGCAGTCAGCAGCCTTTTCAAACAGGTTTGGGAGGCTGCTGGTGATCCCGCCAGCACCATGGCCACCAGGTGGTCTCCTTTGGGTCACCGTGGGCCCCAATTGGGTCCCCACGGTAGGACAAGGATGTCTGGGATGCCCCGGGTCAGACCCACCGGTGTCTGTGGGCCTCGGTGGTTCCCACTGGGTCTGGGGAACTCACGGCGTGCTCACTATGGGTCAGCGCGTGCCCCACAGAAGTGGGACCACACATCATCATCCCTGCACCTACGGGTCGGACAAAGGAATTAAGGGGTTAAGCCCCACTGGCCCGATACCCACCCTTCACCCATGAATTTGGTACAGTGGCTCATCATCAACTACAGTATATATAATATATAGATTATATATTATCTATATATATATATATATATAGTATATATATATTATATATATATATATCTATATATATATTAATTGATATAATATTTTGCATGTGAAGCCAATGTACAAATTTTGGGTGAAGGGTGGGTATCGGCCAGTGTGGCTTAACCCTTAAATACCTTTGCGGTTATTGTCCGATACGGTGTTTAAGTGTTAATTGATATCTGAATGTTATGCATTGGTATTGGCTTTGTATTGGCTATGTTTGTGGGCAAGACCAGGATGTTCTGGCGACGGAGACTTCTTATTGATATATATATTATATAATATATATATATATATTATATACAACAGAGATATATATATATATATATTATATATATATCTATATATATTAGTATATATATATATATATATATTATATTATTATATATATATCATTATATATATATCTACAGTATAATCACACACCTGATGACCCAATATACAAATAAATGTAGAAGGGTAATCAAAACCATACTGTCCTACAAATAACACTTCTCCATACAGACACACTACATTACAATGAATTTCATTAATAATCCTAACTGAATCTTACAATCTAAATCATCAATAAAGACAAAAGAAAACCTCACATTCCAATCCATACATGCATTTACATTGTATTATTATGCATAAATACTATGCACCATATACATTTGCAACATGAATGGAACAATATCATTGCAAGCAAATACAAACACTTCCAACAAGTCAACTATTTTAAAACATCAAGTAAACAAAAATCAATTAGCAATCATTATTTACATCCCTAAACAATGACAGTCCATCCCGAACAATGAACAATTAACTATTCACGCCTCGAGCAGAACAATCAGCATGTGAAAAAATATACAAGAGCCAACCGGAATACAAACTTTAAACCAAAGCTAGCCCTACCTCCCTCAACAACCCAATACAGTACAATATCAACAATGACACCTATCTAATTTTAAATACTTTAAATACACATTTAAGCATAGCTTCATAGTCAAATAATTTAAACACATCAAATCAAGCTTTTAAAAAACATAATTTCTTACCCTGTATGTATATATCTCTCTAGACATATACATATATACTACCGTGGCATGGAACAAATGATATACCAACACCAACAAAAAAACACATGTTTAAAGCTTTTAAAAATTAAAGTTAAATAAAATAAATTTCTTAGTTCACTTCCCATTACTTGCCCCCACCGACTCCCGTTGCGCAGCTTACTACAAACCAATCCATGAACAGGAACCCTAAAATAAAAACCATAAAATAATAAACATTAAACTAAAAAATCCAAATCAATCCATGGGTCTTCTACTGTAATCCATCTTTATCTTCATCGTATTCTTTCTTCTATCTTCTTCTGGTGGTGGCGGGGTCTTCTTCCATCTGCGGCCACGCCTGGTCTTCTTTCTTTTCTTCCCAGGAGGTCCTTCCTCCGCGGCGTCTGGCCTCAAAATGAGACGACATGGCTTGTTAAAGGCCTATGATGTCACTTTTCGTCATATGGTTCCCACGGCCGTGATTGGGCCGTTGAAACCCATGTGTTTTGGCCGATAAAAATAAAAATTATGACGTCACTTAAGGCAATGAAAGCACAGCCAACAGAATGGCTTTGCTTCAATTGCCTTTAAGATGACGTCATGAAAAGACACATGGCTGCCCTCACATGGTAATGGTAGCCACTAAGAGCGTGGGAACTCCATCCCTACTCTGATTGGCTCTAGTATACCATGTGACAGAGGCTTGGGGGGGAAAAGGATGTGACGTACTACAGCAAATCAGAGTAGGGATGGAGTTCCCACACTCTGATTGGCTCTAGTATCATGTGACAAGCTTTCAATGACGTCACATCCTTTTCCCCCCCAAGCCTCTGTCACATGGTATACTACCCCACTTTGGCCAAAATGTTAAAGTAAAAGACCATTTTATTTAATAGATATATTTACATATATATTTAGGCACTGTACCATGTATAAGTTTCACTGGATGTGCACTGAGCTCTGTCTGTGTTTCATGTTATGTCTCTGGTTTTAAATATATATTGCCATGCTCAGTAGCACTCCTCTGTGACACTTATATGCTTATATATGTTGTGATTATTTTGGGGATTCAATATGAGCTTGTAGGTGTCCTGTATGTTTCACATTAAAGAACATCATGATCAGACAGACCTCATAAAAATAATAAGTAATAGCAGACAAGCCTATGTGTCTCATATGGTAATGGTGATATTAACATTAATGATGGAATGTATTTCAAGCCATAATAATTATGGCTAAATCACATAGTGTTGCTGTTATAATCTTACACTTATAGCGATACCAAACATAAAATTATCTCTAAATAAACTATAAACTGTAAATGACACAGCTACTGTATGACAATACTAGCAATAATGAAGAGTTGGAAAAGAAAGTTCACCAACTTAATAGGGATCTTTGGAATATTGGGATGAGTACAAAACATAACATAAAGTGCAAGATCGTCTCATCAAGGTTGTACAGTATGAACTAATCATAATGCTTCTCATAAGTTAATACATATATAATTTCTTCAAAAATATATTAGTAGGTCTTCAATAAATATGTGAGCTAATAATTTTTTCACAATACATTAGCCTCCACATATAATAACAACTTGAATCTTGGTCATCCACAGGTACTATCATAAAGGAAAAAAAGTGTACAATAATGAATTCCCAGAAGTATAAATATCTATATAATGAACTGAAAATAAATACATAAATAAACAAAATAAATACATAAATGAATAAAGATGAAAATAAACAAAAATTCATAGGACCTTGTATTCTATCTAGATATCATATGAAGATGTTCAAAATAGTACATAAAATACGTATCCATAGGTCACCGATATAAATCATAATGTTTTTATTTCGGGAAAGGGACCAATTCGATATATTCGTTAAGACCGCCATGAGATTTGCTGCCTAGAGTATAAATCCAAAATTGTTCTTTTTGGAGCAGCATATTTTCATGCTCATGTTTTATTGTAAGTTGTGTACTTTTTAATATATGCCTATATAAATTGATATTTTTTGCACTTTTTAGTGATCATTTCTCTTCTTTTGCGCCCCCATTCTTTTTGTTTATTTATATAGCACCATATATGTACATAGCGCTTCACAGTAGTAATACACATGGTAATCATATAAATAACAAATAATATAAATAACAGGTTAGAATAGAACATCATATAAATAACACAAATAACAGGTCATGGAATAAGTTCTTCAGACATAAAAGTAACATTAAGGAAGAGGAGTCCCTGCTCCGTGGAGCTTACAATCTAATTGGTTACTTAGGGGAACGTATAGACAGTAGGAGGAAATTCTGGTAAGTGCATTTTCCAAGCTTTATGTATCATGTGTCCAGGATCATCCACAGTGCTATTCATATGCTTCTCTAAGCAAACAGTGTCATACGGTGGTTCTTAAAGGTGGATAGAGAGGGTGCTAGTCGGGTATTGAGAGGACGGGCATTCCAGAGGTGTGGAGCAGTCAGTGAGAAAGGTTTAAGGTGGGAGAGGGCTTTAGATACAAAGGGGGTAAAAAGAAGACATCCTTGAGAAGAACGCAAGAGTCGGGATGGTGCATAACAAGAAATAAGGGCAGAGATGTAAGGAGGGGCAGAAGAGTGTAAAGCTTTAAAAGTTAGGAGGAGAATTGAATGTGAGATGTGGGATTTGATCGAAAGTCCGGAGAGGGATTTCAGAGGGGAGACGCGGAGACAGATTTAGGAAAGTGTAGAGTGATTCTGGCAGCAGCATTTAGGATAGATTGTAGGGGAGACAGATGAGAGGCAGAAAGGCCAGACAGCAGGATGTTGCAGTAATCGAGACGGGAGAGAATGAGGGCCTGAGTCAGAGTTTTAGCAGTCGAGTAACAAAGGAAAGGGCATATCTTTGTGATATTGCGGAGGAAAAAGCGACAAGTTTTAGAAATGTTTTGAATGTGAGTGGAGAATGTGACAGAGGAATCGAGTGTGACCCCTAGGCAGCGTGCTTGGGCTACTGGGTGAATGATCGTATTTCCAATAGTAATGTGGAAGGAGGTAGTAGGGCCAGGTTTGGGAAGAAGTATAAGGAGCTCTGTTTTTGCCATGTTAAGTTTCAGTCGGCGGATGGCCATCCAGGATGATATTCCAGAGAGACATTCAGAAACTTTGGTCTGTATAGCAGGTGTAAGGTCAGGGGTTGAAAGGTAAATTTGTGTGTCGTCAGCATAGAGGTGATATTTAAACCCAAAAGATGTGATTAGGTCACCTAGAGAGAGTGTGTAAAGAGAAAAGAGAAGGGTTCCCAGGACAGAGCCCTGGGGTACCCCCACAGAGAGATCGATAGAGGAGGTGGTTTTAGCAAAAGAGACACTAAAAGTACGATGGGAGAGGTAAGAGGAGATGCGAGAATTTAGAAGGAGAAGAGGGTGGTCCACGGTGTCAAAAGCTGCAGAGAGGTATAGTAATATGAGCGGAGTGTAATGACCTATGTCTTTGGCAGCATGGAGTTCGTCAGTTATTTCAATGAGGGCTGTTTCAGTAGAGTGAGCAGTGCGGAAGCCAGATTGTAGAGGGTCTAGAAGAGAATAGGTGTTGAGAAAGTGTCGCAATGGAGAGAATACAAGACGTTCAAGGAGTTTGGAGGGAAAAGGCAGGAGGGAGACAGTCAATAGTTAGAAGGGCAGGTAGGGTCAAGCTTGCTGTTTTTGAGTAATGATATAACGGTTGCATGCTTGAAGGAGGATAGAAAGCTACCAGAGTAGAGGGAAGAGTTAAAAATCTGTGTACGCATAGGGATTATAGAAGTAGCAAGAGGTTTTAGGAGATGGGGGGGAATGGGATCAAGAGGGCAGGTGGTAGAGGGAGAAGAGGAGATCAGCAGTGACACATCCTCCTCCGAGATAGTGGAAAAAGAGTCAAGAAAGGCAGGAGTGTTAGAAAGCGGTGTGGGATGAGAGGAGGCAACAGATGGGATGTTCTGATGTATGGATTCCAACTTTCCTTAAAAAAGTCAGCAAAGTCCTGAGTTGAGATGGAGGAAGAAAAAGAGGAAGCCGAGGGTGGTCTGAGTAGAGAGTCAAAGACAGAAAAGAGTTAGCGTGTGTTAGACTTGTGTGTGTTGATTAGTGATGAAAAGTAGGTTAGTTTAGAATGAGAGAGGGCAGAGTTGAAACAGGACAGCATAAATTTGTAGTGAAGGAAGTCTGCGAGCGTATGAGATTTTCTCCAGAGTCGTTCAGAGGAGCGAGTAGAGGAACGCAGCATGCATGTGTGAGAGTTTACTCTCCAACTGCAATCCAGGGGGAGCATAAAGGGAAATAGAACAGAAAACAAAGAACAATCTAAGTGCAGACAGTTTTTAAAAGGGTGTATAAATTTGTGTTCTGTCTTGGCTCCTATGTGTTGCCTACTTACAAGATGTAAGTCAAAAACGAGCGATTTTGACACACAATGGTCTCTGCTAGGAGGATTTCTTAACCAGGTAGTGGGATCTGCAACTCTCAGCTCAGCAGCAGTGTATATGTAAAAGAAATGATACCATAGTGCAGACCAGTAACAATAAAAAACTCGACTTTATAGGGTAAAAATAAACACTTACAATAAAAACAAGTGGTTAAGGCATGTATCACACTGATAGTGATTGAGGAGAGAAAATGGTTAGCTCCAGGCTCACCCACCTCCTCCGGTGTGACTGCGTGTGGACCACCGCTCTCTGTGACCTTTCACCTCCGCTGGTGATCGCTGTCTCGCCGGTCTAGTCCCCTCGATAGAGAAGTGTTCTGTCACTGTTGGTTGTTTTAAGTCCGGAACATGCTCTTTAAGTATGCACCAGTAGTAATGGTCCGAGAATGTTCTCACTGTGTTCCGTGGTGTGATCGTCAGAGGAGAGATCAGGGAGGAGCAGGCAGCAGGGGAAGTCAGGCGATCCAGGCAGCAGAAAACGACTTTGTGTGAGAGTTTAGCCAGGGTCTGGGGTTAGAAGAGCGAGGACGGCAGAGAGAAAGCGGGCATGTAGATCAAGAGAGGAGGATAAGGCAGAGTTGTAGTTCCTGACCAGGTTGTCAGAGTCTGAAGCAGAACTGAGAGAGGAGAGGGAGGAGCGTAATGTGGAATCAAAAGCTGGTAGGTTAATAGAGCGCAGGTTTCTGCAAAAACGAGGGCTAGATGGAGATGGAGAGGGGGAGAAGCGAGAGAGAGAAAATGAAATGAGGTGATAGAGAGTGGAAAATGAGAAATTGAGAAATCGGTGAGAGAAAAGTTTTTTTAGTGAAAAGCAGGTCTAGGTAGTGGCCGTGTTTGTGGGTGCTGGCTGCAGTCCACTGTTGAAGTCCAAAAGAAGAGGTTAGAGAGAGAAAGCGGGAGGCCCAAGGAATAGAGGGGTAATCAATGTGGAAGTTGAAGTCCCAAAGGAGAAGATCAGGGGAGTCTGAGGAGAGAAAGAAAGAGAGCCAGGATTCAAAGTGAGAGAGAAAGACAGAAGGGGGATGAGAAGAGGTAGGTGGGCGATAGATGACCGCCACGTGGACATGGAGAGGAGAGAAGTTCTGGACTGCGTGAACCTCAAAGGAGGGGAAAGCAAGACAGGAGGGAATAGGAAGTGTTCGGTAACGGCAGAGAGAGGAGAGCAGGAGCCCCACGCCTCCACCCCTGCCATCAGGGTGCGGAGTGTGGGAGAAGGAAAAGCAACCATAGGAGAGGACAGTTTCCAGAGCAGAGTCAGACTGAGTCAGACAGGTCTCAGTTATGGCAAAAGAGGAGCAGGGAGTGAGAGCGAAAGAAGTCATGCACAGAGAGGAACTTGTTGGAAAGGGAGCGAGCATTCCAAAGGGCACAGGAGAATGGGAGAGAGGAGGGAGGGTGGCAGCGGATGGGTATGAGGTTTAATGGGTTGACACCAGAAGGAGTAGAAGTTGCATGTGGGAGGCGAGGACGAGAGCATGTAGAAATAAGGCAGGGGCCAGGATTGGGAGAGATATACCCAGAAGCAAGGAGGAGACGCATGGATAGAAAGAGAATGTGTGTGGATGATTTGTAGGGGTGTGTTTTAGTGCAGGGGGTATAGCTGTGGGGTGTCAGAGGGCGCAGGTAAGAAAGGAGTTCATGTGAACTGAGAAGTGGTGAAGAAAGGAGAGATGGAGATATATGAATAGAGTTAGAGACATGATGAGACTGGTGGAAGGAAGTGCATAATTTAAAAATAAGTGAGTTACAACAAATATAAAAAGTAAAGGTGGCATCACAGCAATAGTTAAGTGCTGAAATGTGCAGTCTGGGATGATATCCTGATTTCCAGCATAGATCAAATGCAGGAATCAGAACCATTAGGTATTGTCCACTTTTCTACTTCTTTTTGAACTTTCTTTTTAAACTTCATCTACCATTATACTTTAAACAAGTCTACTTACAGTTAAAGCATGGCTGCAAACAACAATGGCTGCGGTGTCTTTACTTATATACTTTTAAAAAGTCACCTGGCTGGCCCAGGCAACTTAATTAGCACATGTGAGGGACTTTAAAGCAGATGGGCAAGACAACACCCATCTTAGAAAAACCAAGTGTGAAAGCTAAATTGAATTAAGACACTTCAAGGGAAGATTTAAAGACAGACAGAAAATTTGAAATATGTTTTTACCTAAATAGAACTAAATAGACACAGCAAGGGATGATTTGAAGACAGACAGACAATGTGAAATATGTTTATACCTAAATACTGTAGAACTAAATAGACACAGCAAGGGATCAAATGCCTCCTTTGCTCTTCCCTGTGATAAAATGAGACAGATGGAATGTGAGACATAGAAAGAGGCAATTTTTGTGTGGATTTCACAGGATTGGCATTTTAAAATTCTCTGGACACAATGCACATCAAACTGTTTTAAATATGGACTTTTGTACCTTATTAAAACTACAGAGGTCTATTTCAAACTCAAAAAATCATTGCCTATCAAAGGGTCCTAACATGCTTTAGATATTTGAACTGGTAATCAGGAAACCTTCAGGTTTGAAAAAAAAAATGGTGTTTAAATATTTTATAGAATTTTTCTTGTCTCATTCTTTACATGTATTTGCTCTGGTCTCCCTAACGTCTGTATTTGAATTTAATATTTTCTGTTCCCTGTGGAGGATTTCTGGGCTTGCATTATTTTATTTTATCATGTTGTCACATTTTGATTTTGGTCATCATTGTGTGATGTTAGGAGGCAAATACATATTTTATCATAGCTCTGTCAATTTTTTTGTGAATTCTGTACAATCATGTTGCTAGTACATGAAATTTAATATATATATATATTTCATCCCCTGAGTTCATCCCCTGAAGAAGTCAGTCAATCTGATGAAACGCGTAGGGAAGGTGTGCAGTGGACTTTCCAATGCTTGTTATTGAACTGCTGAGAATCTGTACCGGTCCGGTATCTTGGACGATTCCCGTGACGTCATCCGCTGGTCCGCGGCATCTACCGTCCCCGGTGGGAACTAAAAATCATCTGGTGGTGTGTACCGGGTGAGAGACGATCGTGGAGCACCTGATACGTCAGTTCCTGCAGGCAGTGAACAACGGAGGCAGCATTCTGTTCCAGTGGAGTCACGGAGGGACTACAGCAGCAAAGCAGCGTTTCCTGGTCCTAGGAGCATGAGTATTACTCATACAATGCTTTTAAATGTTTTATGTTTGTGAGTTCATTTTTATTGAGATTTTTGGGAATTAAATATATCGATTTTTGCACAGTAATGCACTAGGATTTGGCGCTTTTTTTTTCTTATATCTTTATATATATATATATATATATATATATATATATATATATATATATATAAATGTTCTAATAAATATTTGTAGTACAGTAAATAGGCAACATTTGCTTCTTTATCTGAATAAACCTCAGAAGAGTTCAAGAATGGAGAGAAATCTTTCAATTACTTTTTTATTTACTTGGAATGTAAGCTTTTTTCCAATTTCAAAAGCTTTCTAACACAAACTACTGCTTAGTAAATATGGAACAATGTTACTTGAATACATTTTTTTTTATCAGAAAACAGATACGGTGTTTTTGAGGAAGGAGATTCATATTTTTTGTGGATATAACCACAGAATTATAGACCAGCAAATCCACAAAGCCACCAGAATAGCAAGAAGTGATCTCCTTGAATACAGACAGAAAGAGAAAAGCGACAGGGTATTTTTGGTGGTCACATAGAAACCACACCTGGAAGCCCTACGCAAGATCACCAGGGAACTACAACCCATTCTCCAGGAAGATACAAGACTGCAACAGGTCTTCCCTTGAACACCCTTATTATCATAAAGGCCAACTGATAATCTCAAGAAAATGATGGTGAGGAGTAAAGTATTCAACAGTATAACTGAATGCGTGACAAGACCATGCCAGGACACAAGATGCAAAACCTGTGCAGTGCTCCACACAGCAGACACAGCGGGCACAATGCAAATACCACACAGGAATCTGGAGTACAAAATCAGAGGATGGTTCACCTGCTCCTCCAGAAATGTTGTTCATGTACCTGAAATTCCCAGGGGGCTGCTACTACATAGGTGAGACAGGACAGGGACTAAACAAGAGAATGAATCTGCATCGCCACAGCATCACACGCGGAACAGGAGACAGTCCTGTCTGTGAACATTTCTCTGACTTTGGCCATAAGATGAACGATCTGAAGGTGGCCATGCTCAATGGTAATCTTAGAACACAGAAAGAGAGATGGTTGCATGAATACTAATTTATGCAACTGTTTGGAACACTTAGCGGTGGCCTAAACCGAGAACACAGCTTCATGAGTCACTACCCTGACACAAGAGAACTCTCTTCCCATGAGTGCTAAGGGCCATGTGTACACATACGGCGCTATATGAATGCACACATAGATGCCACTTATACATGCAATTTTTTTTTGTCTCATATCCAGGCTCTATATGAGCTTGAGCAGTCTCTCATGCCTTTCATGCCCTCTAATGCCTCCCCCTTGTCTCCCATGCCTCTCCCTTGTGTCTAATGTCTCCGTGTGGGAGAGCGTGTGTGTGGTGTCGTGGGGTGTGGTGGTGTGTGTGTGGTGTGTGTGTGTGTGTGGTGTGTGTGTGTGTGTGTGTGTGTGTGTGTGTGTGTGTTGTGTGTGTGTGTGTGTGTGTGTGTGTGTGTGTGTGTGTGTGTGCAGGACATCAGAAGTAGGTGTCCTGCAAGCAAGCAATGATCAGCTGCCTGGACGAACTCTCTGCTGCACAGGTGAGCCCTCTCCCTTCCAATGAATACAGACACCCACCCACAGTCAGTCACAAACCCAGTCAGTCACCTACCCACTTACCCACCCAGTCCACCACTCATCCACCCAGTAAGTCACCCACCACCCACCCAACCAGTCACCCAGTCAGTCAACCACCCAGTCAGCCAGTCACCCACCCAGTCTCCCATGACAGTCTCTCTCTGTCTCTGCCTCTGTCTCTCCCTCTGTCTTTCTCTGTCTCTCTGTTTCTGTCTGTCTCACATGCACACTCTCACACACACTCTCTCTGTCTCATACACACTCTCCCTGTCTCACACACACTCTCCCTGTCTCACACACACTCTCCCTGTCTCACACACAACTCTCTGTCTCACACACACTCTCTGTGTCTCACAACACACTCTCCCTGTCTCACAACACCTTACACTCTCCCTGTCTCACACACACTCTCCCTGTCTCCACACAAACTCTCCCTGTCTCACACACAATCTCCCTGTCTCACAACACACTCTACCTGTCACACAACTCCTGTCTCACACACACTACCCTGTCCACACACACTCTCCCTGTCTCAACACACACTTCCCTTCCTTGTCTCAAACACACTCTCTGTCTCACACACACCTCCCTGTCTCACACACACACCTCCCTGTCTCACACACACACACACTCTCCCTGTCTCACACAACACTCTCCCGTCTACACACACACCACTCCCCTGTCTCTACACACACTCTCCCTGTCTCACACACACACTCTCCCTGTCTCACACACACACTCTCCCTGTCTCACACACACCACACTCCCTGTCTCACACACTACACACTCTCCCTGTCTCACACACACTCTCCCTGTCTCACACACACACTCTCCCTGTCTCACACACACTCTCCCTGTCTCACACACACTCTCCCTGTCTCACACTCTGGATATCTTATTTACCCTATTTATCTTAACTGCCCTATATCTACACTGAAATAACCTATACTGCTTTCTTCCAGATCTGACTCTCAAGCTTCACATGGGAGACATCGGAATCCCCCTTAACCCAGAAGACAGGTACAGTAGCGAACACCTCCCCTCCAATATATAACATTGCAAGAATGAGGGTACCTGACATTGAGGGACTGTGGAGCAGGTAAGATCCAAGGCGGGATTGCTGCTTTAGAAATTGTAAAGTGGGGGCAAACCAGACACTGGTTAAGGGGTTCAGGAAACTAGTCATTCACATCTGACTTTTTTTTCCAGATTAGTGAGGTCATCCGGCACAGACACACAGACACACAGACACACAACAACCACCAGAACCCATACCCCAGAACCAACAGACAACACACAGACACACACAGACACACACAGACACACACAGACACACACAGGTAACTATGTAACAAGGACTAATTGTAATAAAGTATAAATGTAATACAATAAATAAACTGTTATGTCAAAAATGAATCTTATTATTAGTTCTTACTTGGAATGTATTAAAAAAAAAATTTTTAAACGGGGCTAGGTGGCGAGTAGATTTTTTTGGTTCGGCAAGTAGATTTTTAGTTGATTTGTCAATCTCTGACAATAGTAAACAACTTAATAGTAATGCAACAACCTCTTATATTTCTACACCTACGCACACCGTTGGTATACAATCCCACTCAACACACACTTTTTGTAGAGCACTGTATACACTGTGGGTGCTTTATAAATGTATATTTACACACATACACATACTGTACATACACACATACACACACAAATTCAGTACACTTACATCGTAACACTCAGGGATAATTTAATACCTTAAGTCATAAATCACATACTGCACAGGGGGAGGGATAGGCTTCAGTCAATGATACAGTCCAGAATGCACTGTTTTTAAGTAAAAACCTTTCTTGCTTTATTCATTGTAACATTGCCAGAAGAAGAGATCAGTGTATCTCGAAAGCTCGCATACACACACATATATATATATTATATATATATATATATATATATATATATATTGTCATTCATCAGGAAGAATTTAAATTGAGGATTGATTAGTGTAAATACCAGTATTGCATTTTCAACAAACTAGACACATACAGTAACATTTGATATCAGTTAATAAGGTACATCACAATGCTTGTAATGAGGCTAGAGTTAAACTAATGAAATTATGACATGGGAATTGTGCTGTGGCTGATATAGATTTTGTCAGATGGCATGCTTGGAAAACATCCTCAAGAGTATTGAATTCTTAATAAAAGGAAAAGATGACTGTGTCAACAATATTATCCCCCCTCCCCCCCACTAGATATGGATATTCACATACTCTGTACAGTTATTCAATTTGGTTACTGCTGTATCTTGTTAACATATTTACAGTTGGAGGCACTTCCTGCAGGGTTAGAAATGTGATTTATAGGGAAAAAAGACTCAGTGAGTTACTAAATAACCTAGAGGTGGTCACAATTTTTTTTTTCAGAATCGGTTTTGTTTGAAATCAAAGAGAATAAGTTGGTGCATGAATCTTTCCCAGTTTAGTATATGCCCTGGTCCTACAATATGTTTTTACTTTGGAGACTAATATAAAATCCCTTGTTAGACAAAGATAAGAAAATGTAATCTTGCACTTTCAATGTAAAGTTGCTTAAGTTATTTTGTCAGTGAAGGATCCAAAGGCATAAAAAGTGTACCATATATTTAGAATATGTTTTCTTACCTGATGTCTGTGAAAGCAAAGGAATGATTTAATAAAGTATCTTAAAAGCATCCATCGTAATAATGTTTAGTTTAAAACAAACTCTGTTCAGCATTTGAGGCATAGTGGAAACTACAATCCGCAAGTGCTCTTTTTCAAGTGTAGTATACAGTACCTACTGTACAGTATATTCCATTTAGAGTTTAAAGAAAACATTAAATACAATTTAGGGGCCTATGCAGTAAGCGCTCATAAGCCACTTATCAACCACTTATCGCCCAAAATGCCTACTGCTATTCAGTAAGCGGTGATAAGTGGGTGATAAAAGACTGAGGGTCTCATTCAGAGAGAGTTGCTAAAAATTATCGCCAAGGCATTTAAAATGCCGTTTTTTTGGGTGTTGCTATCACGGTATTCAGAGAGGCTCGATTACCAGTGATAGCAAAATTCCCAAAACGGGCGAGTTGCTGCCAGCGAGAGCATCGAGCATCTGAAAAGGCCTAAACCGGCAATTCATTTCTGCTGCAGAGAGAGCGGCTCTGAGAGAGCCGCCTCTCCCAGCTGAAATGTCGCCCGAAAATTATTTTTTTAAATATACATTTCTTTCATAGTGTATATGTGCAGAGGGTCTCCAGTGCTGAACCGCGTTGGTTTCAGGTCCAGGGACCCCCTGCTTCCCGAGATACAGGCACCTTTATGGGGTGCCGGTATCTCCTATGCAAGGAAATGTCCCGGTCACGTGACGCGGGACATTTCAATGCAGAGGGATACCGGCACCCCATAAAGGGGCCTGTATCCCGGGAAGCAGGGGGTCCCCGGACATAAAACCAACGTGGTTCAGCTCCGGAGACCCCCTGCATATCTACACTATGAATAAAATTGTATATTAATAAATATTGTAATAAACATCAATACACTATAATAATAATATGGGCATGGTATGTCTCTATAGCATTCAATGGGCACCCTAATTACAATACATTAATACACAAGACACACAATAATAAAACTTAACTAAACTCTAAAAAACCACACTTCACTAAATAAAAACAGTAGTCCTTGCGGGGGTTGTGGGGGGACTTAACCCCTTCATTACCTTAGCGGTTAATACCGCTACAGTAATAAAAGGGTTAACCCAACCGCTACCCACCCATAAGGTCTAGACACCCATCCTTAGGGCTAATACCCCCTTCACCCATCCGTGAAGCCTAAGCACCCACCCCTGACTGGCTATATCCACCCTGTACCCATTGAGTAGTATAGTGGTACATCATACCCATATAATAACAATATGGGCATGATAAGCCTCTATAGAACTCAACGGGCATCCTAATTAAAATACATTAATACACAAGACACACAATAATAAAACATAACTAAACTCCAAAAAAACACACTTCACTAAATAAAAACAGTAGCCAGCAAATCTAATCAATACAAGTAATAACAACATCAACAATGAATTATTTAAACCATTAACCAATCAAACCAATTAAATCCTAAACCAACTCAAAATGAATAGTAACACTAACCAATCAAAACAATTAATTACTACAACATTAATGAATTTAAACAGTAAAATAGAAAGAAAGAAATTCTAACAATATCTGAACTAACCATAAAACGCATTAGCTACCATAATATAAGAAGATCAAGAAATGGTTACAGATGAAGATAGAAGAAGGTGATTAAAGAAAGAAAAAAGAAGATTTGAGTACCTGATCCGGATCTTCATGGCGGATGGTATCGGATGGTGTTGGAGGGCTTCAAGGTACGTGAGCTTCCTGTTGCCCCGGGTGTCGGAGGGCCACCGCTTCTAATGGTAAGTAATATATTTAATGTTTGTAAATGTCTCTTTTTACAGGTTTATTCTTTGGATGTGTTTTTTGATTTTTTGGGGGAGGCACATTGACTGATAATATATTAATCTGTACCACTTTAGGGAACAGATTAATACATTATTATGACAATATTTGGGAGGCATTTCTCGCTTGGTATTGCTGTTGCTTTTTTTCATTTCAGTTTATTATGTGGATGTGATTGTTTGTTTTTTCCTGCTTAATGCTAATAAAAGGTTTGCGATTGGTGTTTGTTTGTAGTTAATGTTATATTATGGTAGCTAATGCGTTTTATGGTTAGTTCAGATATTGTTAGAATTTCTTTCTTTCTATTTTACTGTTTAAATTCATTAATGTTGTAGTAATTAATTGTTTTGATTGGTTAGTGTTACTATTCATTTTGAGTTGGTTTAGGATTTAATTGGTTTGATTGGTTAATGGTTTAAATAATTAATTGTTGATGTTGTTATTGCTTGTATTGATTAGATTTGCTGGCTACTGTTTTTATTTAGTGAAGTGTGTTTTTTTGGAGTTTAGTTATGTTTTATTATTGTGTGTCTTGTGTATTAATGTATTTTAATTAGGATGCCCGTTGAGTTCTATAGAGGCTTATCATGCCCATATTGTTATTATATGGGTATGATGTACCACTATACTACTCAATGGGTACAGGGTGGATATAGCGAGTCAGGGGTGGGTGCTTAGGCTTCACGGATGGGTCAAGGGGGTATTAGCCCTAAGGATGGGTGTCTAGACCTTATGGGTGGGTAGCGGTTGGGTTAACCCTTTTATTACCGTAGCGGTATTAACCGCTAAGGTAATGAAGGGGTTAAGTCCCCCCGCACCCCTGCAAGGCCTAAACAGCCACTAAGGGACAAATTCCCCCTTCACCCACCCTCGCTAGCCACAGTAAGCCTGGCATGGGTGTTTAACCCCTTCATTGCCTTAGCGGTTAGCCGCTTAGTTAATGAAGTTGCTGTAAATGCATTTTTCCTGCCTCGGATGCATGCTATTAATGGCTATCAGCTCCGGAGACCCCCGGCATCAATCCGAGGCAGGAAAAGGGCCTGATTTTTTCTAAGTCCCGACACATCGCAGCTCATCGAGGCATCTCTCCACCAATTTACCTAAAGTTTGAGGTGAATTGGATTTGGGGAGAAGATCGCCTTTTAGGGCTGCGATAGGCTGCGACAGCCGACTCTCGGGCATCTGAATCGCGTGAGTTTATGATCCTTCTGAAAATGGTCGATAAGCAGCTGATCGACGCTCAATTGGCGATTTTCTTTTGATCATAAAATTTTGCGTCGATACAGGCCGTTATCGAGTACTTATCGAGGCTTTCTGAATACGAGTAGCCATTTGGTTGATAAGTGCTCGATAAGGGCATTATCAAGGCTTTCTGAATGAGGCCCTGAATCGCTCAAAAAATATTGGTCATACAAAAAAATCACCGAGGCAGCGGTGATAAGGCACTTATTACCCCTTTTCGGCATGTTCATAAACTCGTGCAATTCTAGTAGCAGTGATTAGGCTATGAACACCTATCACCGCTCTAGTATTGTGATTTTATCACAAAATCCTCCCGCCAGAAAAAGTTGGTGTAAAGGTGTTGGAAACCTGCAGAGAAGCGGCGAGATGGGACTTAGAAAAAAAAACATGTTTCCTGCATAGGATTGATGCCGGGAATCTCTGGATCTGATATACATTAATATTAGCATTAGAGACCCATGGCATGAACCCTATGCAATAAAAATGCATTTACAGTAAACTTCATTACCATAGCGTATAGCCTCAGTGACACCCTACTTCCCGAGATACAGGCCCCGTTATGGGATGCCAGTATCTCCTATGCATTTAAATGTCCACGTCACATGATCATGGGAATAAAATGCATAGGAGATACCGGCACCCCATAACAGGGCCTGTAATCTCGGGAAGTAGGGGGTCCCCGAGGCTGAAACCAATGCAGTTCAGCACAGGAGACCCCCTGCTCATCTAAACTATTATCAAAATTAAAATGTATACACATGCATTTTGGGCGAGAATTGCACAGGGAGAGACGGCTCTCTCAGAGCAGCTCTCTCTGCAGCAGATACAACTCGCCGGGTAAGGCCTTTACAGAGGGTAGTTCATCAGATCACCGGCTAATCGCCCATTTCGTGAATTTTGCTATGACAGGTAATGAAAGCTTTCTCAATACCGTGATAACAATGCTCATAAAAACGGTGATTTAAATGGCCGGGTGATTTTTTTTATGAACCTTTACTGCATGAGGCCCATAATGTTTAATTTATGTTGTATTCACATGGTTATCACAAGACCAAATGTATGTTTGTTTGCAATGCATACAATCTAAAAATAGAATATAAATAATATAAAATAAATTACACACACCACACACCATACACCACACACACCCTACACCATAAAAGAAAAAGAAGTGCATGCCCGTAGTGTAACAATGTTTATAAAAATTGAATATAAAAGTTCAAACTTTTAGGGCTAGATCTTTAGGAGTCCATTACATTTTGTATTGTGCCCCCAATTAACATATTAATAGTAGTAACACGCATCCAGAAGGATGATTACCATTATGATGCCTCCGTATTCACTAGAAAAATATTAGTTTGTTTAATTTTAAAGCACATCTGTCTTACACAAATGCAAATCATATGCTAATGAGCCCCTAACCTTACAAATTCAAATCTACAAACCTCTGTTCATGTTAGCGCATGGAAATAACTTTACTATTATTAGGACACATCAAAACTTGCCATTAATCACATCCAGACCATGATTTTCATTACATTAGTTCAGGGGATAGCCAACAAGGAAGAAGGAGAGAGCTACCAAATGATTGTACGGAATTTAGGACTTAACCCTTTCATTACATGTCAAACAATTATATATTGTATCATGGATCATTTAAATGTCTGAAACACATCAAGAGATGCATCTAATAATTAATAATAAATACAACTCAATTCTCCTCCTCACTTTTAAAGCTTTACACTCTTCTGCTCCTTCTTACAACTCAGCCCTAATTTCTCGCTTTACACCATCTCGACTCATGTGCTGCTCAAGGTTGTCTTCTCTCTACCCCTTTTGTATATAAAGCCCTCTCCCACCTTAAACCTTTTTCATTGACTGCCCCACACCTCTGGAATGCAATTCCTCTCAATATCCGATAAGCAGCCTCACTATCAATCTTTAATACCCAACTAAAAACACACCTGCATAAGGAATCATATGAGTATCTCTATGAGTGATAGTTTTACACCACATACATAAACCTTGGTCCCTTGCAGACGCGCTTACCAGAATGCTCTCCTACTGCCTCTATACATCCTTCCTACCAACCAATTAGATTGTATTTATTCAGAGCAGGGACTCCTTTTCCTTAATGTTTGTTTTATGTCTGAAGCACTTCTCCCCTTAATGTGTTATTTATATTATTTGTTATCTATATGATTGTCACATGTATTAGGGCTGGGACCCGTTGCGCCCGGCGGCGCGGGCAGCCGCACGAGCGTTCCCCACCAGCAGGGGAATCCTCCCGAGCAGGTCCCAGTCCCCCCTCGCCGCACAGCTCACTACACGCTGTGACGCGTCAGCCACCAGGGGATTAAAGAGAATTGTAATCCCAAGCGGCGACGCGTCACGTGGTGTGGCTGTGAGCCAATGAGGAGGGAAGGCTTCGGGGAGCGGGGAGGAGAGTGTGGGGGGAAAGCAGCAATTTTAAATAAACTCTGCATCACCAAGGAAGTCCCCCCTGCTCCCTCCCACAGACTCTCTCCTCTTTGGGGGGGGTCCCTTCTGATTCCCCCCTGCTCCGAGTTACCCCACCTCACCCCCCATGTTTATTTGTGACTGCGTGAGTGCCTGTCTGTGTGTGTGTGCATGTGTGTGTATGTGTGTGCCTGAGTGCGTGAGTGCCTGTCTGTGTGTGTGTGCATGTGTGTGTATGTGTGTGCCTGAGTGCGTGAGTGCCTGTCTGTGAGTGTGAGCGGCTGAGGAGTTGAGGGGCTAAACAGCTATGGGGCTGAACAGTTGTGGGGCTGAACGGATGAGGGGCTGAACGACTGAGGGGCGGTCCCGCCCCTCACATCATGCCACGCCCCCTATCATGGCCGCGCCCCTGACCCGTTTGGCCACGCCCCCTGCTCGCAAAAATGATCCCTTTGGACCGGAAAAAGCCCCAAGTGCCTCTCCACGCGCCGCCTGTCTGCAGTGCGGGCGTGTGGTTTGAGGCAGCGGGGCCTTAGCCTTACTGTTGTGAAGCGTTATGTACATTAATGGCTCTATATAAATAAAGACATGCTACATACCTACATGTGGCACGTTCATGTAATAAACTATACTATAGTTTTTAGTGATTAAATAGAATGTAGTATATGTTTGACTTGTATAATATAATTGTAACACCCATTTGGGATTACTAGAGACTTAAGAAGTTAACTGTGTGGCCCCACACAGAGTGACGCTCCTTCCCAATTAGATGGTGCTGGGATTACTCACCAGAAGTTAACCTCCACTCCCTTCTGCCTTGATAAAGTGACGTCAGGCTGGCATGTATATATAGTAAAGGGGATGCTTTTGGAACTAAGATCCCTGGAGGGGATAGTATGTAAGTGTTCAGTGTATAGATAGGATAGTGTTACAGTAGACCAGGTCTTTTAACACATTTACATTTTTGGGATGAAATAAAATGGGGTTTATTTGGATAACACCTCAGAAATAAAAACTCGGACTCCTTGGGTCGAGTGGCTGGCTTATTGAAGCCACTGGGGAAGGTACACGGGGAACAGGCCCATTACCCACTACTTTGGGTGGTGTCCACCAGTCTCCATTTGTGTTGGCAGAGGTTCCTTCCAAAGGATCCTGAGTATCTTCCGCGACTGCATCCGGGATATCGCTGGTCTCCTCCGGTTCAGTTGCCGGCACACTGAGGATGGTTCGGGTTCACTTACCCCCACTTGAGGAATAGGTAGCAAGTGATATTGATGCCAGAACCTTAATATTCCATCTGCATCTCAGATATGGTATACAGAGAGGCCCGGCATCTGTGAATCTACCTCGAAAGAAGTTCTTGCCAGCGGTCCACTAACATGCTTTCCCCGTATTCCAAAATTTTGTAGAAGAACTTTTGGGCCGAAGTTCCCAATGGTGGACCTTGTGGTCATACCTGCGCTTGTTGTTCTCATTCACCTTGGTGGTGGCTTTTTCCGCCAACTGATATGCTCGACAAGGTTAACCTGGAGTCATATTCGGTACACCATAAGTGGATACTGGTAGACGAATGTCCACAGGTACCGTCCCGGCTAAGCTCAGTCTAAAGCTTGCCGGGAGCTGGCCGGGATCGTAGCGGGCTAGCCGCGGGTCCGCAGCTCGGCCGCCACTGTAGTTGTGCCTCTCTGCTGAACATCATGAAAGAGGGTGTGTACCCAGTGGATTCATGCCTGGTGGAATTGTAGGCATGCACTAGCGGCTTGACATGCTTGTTCCAGCTGGACTTCTCAGAGCCCTTCATAGTGCCTAGCATATCCAGGAAAGGTCGGTTGAAACTTTCTGACAGGGCATCTCCTTCAGGATGATAGGGAGTCGTACGAGACTTCTCAATATTGAGCAGTTTTAGAAGATCTTTAATTAACTTGCTCTCGAAGTCTCTCCCCTTGTTGGAATGCATCCGATTAGGTAACCCATAATGAATGAAGGACTTTTCCCACAGTACATTGACTACTTTGAGAGCTTTCTCGTCTCTAGTAGGGAACGATTGAGTGTATCGGGTGTAATGATCTGTCACTACCAGGACGTTCCCGATACCGTTTAGTCTGCCTCGATACAGAGGAAATCCATACAGACTAGGTTCATGGGACCAGAACTCTTTAAATGGCCTAGTGGGGACGCGCGTATAGGCAATATTTTTCACTGTATGCACCGCAGACACCTCCGGCAATGGCGTTCCACTGATTCCCACATCTTGGGCCAGAAGAACCTGTCTCTTCCTAACCCGAATGTTTTGTCCACTCGCAGGTGTCCGTGATCATTGTGCAGAGATCGTAGGATAGTGTACTGCAAACTTTTGGTGCAGGACGAGTTGTTTCCTATCGGGATGGTTTTGGTAGGGGACAACTCTGTAGAGGAGGCCATGATCAATGTGGAACTTGTCCCATTCCCTCTTGATAACAGCGATCGTGTTGGTAGGAGCAAGCTTCACTAAGAAGTGGTTGTTCTCTTGGATGGCCCGGTGTATAGCTCTAGCCACTGCGTCTCGTATCTTGTGTATCACCAATTCTTTCCATCTCATAATAGTATCTTGCATGATGGACATGCATTCGAGGTGGCAGTATGCTGCTGGGAGTGCTTTTGACTGACATCCCAATGAGTCCACCACTCTGAGTTCACAGAAAGCGATCTTACTATCCACCATTGCCGCATTCGACCACATTGCCCGAATCACAGGGCCATGCATTTCTTCCCACGGGCCATCGTATATCGCATATATACACTCAGTCCAGGCCTTTTGGACAGAGCGTCGGCTCCGATGTTCAAGGACCCTGGCTTGTATGTTAGGGTAAACTGCTAATTAGATAGGGCGGCCAACCACCTGTGGCCAGTGGCATCCAATGTGGTGGAGGTCAGGATGAAGGTAAATGGATTGTTATCGGTCCGGACTTCGAAAGAGACCTTGTACAGGTAATCGTGTAGTTTATCGACTATTGCCCACCTGAGTGCTAGAAATTCCAGTTTATGAACTGGAATTTTTTTTTCACTTGGCGTCAAGCTGCGACTCATATACGCTACTGGGGGGATGCCAGCAGGATATTTTTAATGTAACACGGCTCCCAGCCCTTTGAAGCTGCATTCACAGGCAGGATGTACGGCTGCTCCGGATCGGCATAGGCCAGGACAAAGGCTTCCATGAGGTTTTTCTTGAGCCCTGTGTATGCCTTGTCACAGACGGAAGTCCATTTGTCCCCAAACGGTGCTCGCAGAGTTGTGGCTTTTTTCCAAGGTTCCTCGGGGTAGATTTTCAACAGGTTATTGAGAACTTTGGCCTTGCTGGAGTACCCTTCAATGAATCTGCAGTAGTATCTGCAAAACCCCGGGAAGGATCGTAGCTTCATCACGTTATCTGGTCTGGATCAGTTCCCTACGACTTTGACCTAAGCGGGGTCTTTAGCCACTACTTCCACGGACACTTGACCGAAGTGTGGCAGAAGTGACATTTGTTCCGGGGCAACTTCAGGCCTTCTTTTCCCAGTTGATCCAGGACCTTCAGAAGGCATTCTTCATGCTCTTCTAACATTCTTCTGAACACGATGATATCGTCCAGATAGACCAGACATTCCAGGGATTTATATCACCAATGGTCTTTTCATTCTCCTCTGGAACGTTGCACCACAAATGCATCCGGTTGAACTGGTAAAACCCGAGGGGTAGACAACCGCTGTTTTCTCTTGGTCTTTGGGGATCATGGGTACCTGGTAGTATTCAGACCTCAGGTCCAGCATGCTGATCCATTGACTGCCTGATAAGGCTCAGAGGATTTCCTCGATCCGCAGTAAGGTATATTTGTCGGGTACTGTTCTACGGTTCAGGGTAGGGTAGTCCACGCATAGGTGGAAGGAACCAATCTTCTTCCGCACTACCACGATAGGAAAGGTATTGGGGCTATGGGACTCTGTTATGATACCCGTTGTCTCCATCTCCTTCAGAACTTCCCTCCCGTCTTTCACATCTCTGGGAGTTATGCATCTGGGGTGAATCAGTAGGGAAGTTAGGGGTAATGCCCTGCTTCTTGCAGATAGGCCCCGGATCAGGGCCCTTACCTTATCTGCATTGGTCCCTAATATGATGGGGGAATTTGGATGCTCCAGGGGCTCGGGAAATATCAAAGCTTCTACTTCCATGGGGTGGGATTTGTTAGTATTGAGCTGCTGTATGTCCAACTGCATTTGAATCATGCCATCAATGGGGTAGTCTTCACTGCTAAGGCTCCACAACGTAATCTTTTCCGCCGAAAGCATAGGCAGATGCTTGAGGTGCAAGTCATAGAATGGGTGGTAGATGAAGGTCACTTGAGACATAGGGCCTCATGCAGTAAGCGGCGCAAAGTCACTTTTCGCCCATTTTGCGCCAAAAATGCATACCCCAATTCAGTAAGGGCCAAAAGCAAAAAAAGGGCAAGTTTGTTGGCGGGTTTTTTTTCTGCCATCGGCGCGGCAAAAAGGCACTTTGCGCCGCAACTAGCCATGTTTTGAAACCCGCTCAATTCTAGTAGTGGCGAGTAGCTTTGTGCCGCTATTCGCCACTCTAGAATTTAGATTTTCATGGCAATCTGTCTCGCCCCAAAAAGTTGACAAGTTGCTGGGGAGAGGCTGCGGATGAGCGGCGGAATGGCACTTAGAAAAAATCAGGCCTTTTTACTGCCTGGGATTGATGCCGGAGGTCTCCGGAGCATTAATACCAGCACCGGAGCCCCTGGCATGCATCCGAAACAGGAAAAATGCATTTAAAGGCCACTTCATTACCTTAGCGGCTATTATGGTTTATTATTTTATGGTTTTTTATTTTATGGTTCCTGTTGCTGTGCGTGGATTTGTTCGAGAGCTTGGTGTTCAACGGGAGTTGGAAAGTGGGGCAGCTAATGGTAAGTTAACAAAATAAATGTATTTTTTTTTAACTTTCACTGTTTTTTGTAATTTTCTATATGTGATACAATTTTTATCCATTCTCATTTCTTGCCACTGTATGTATGTATGTATGTCTCTATCGATATATACATACAGGGTAAGAAATGATTTGGTTGGGAATTCTTGTTTTTCACTATGTAAATGTATTTTGATATGCTGCTATTCTTAAATGTGTGTAATGTTATTATTAATTAGATAGATGTAATTTTTGGTGTTGTACGCTGTACTTTAGGTCAGGGTGAGGCTTGCTTTTTTATAGTGTTTTTTTTTTTGGTACTACTATTTTGTCAGATGTTAACTTTGTTGGATAATGAGTTTGTTTAACGATTAAAAGAGTTAATTGTGTAATTGATTTGGATGGTATTTTAATTGTTTTGGGATTTTATTCATTAATGGTAATTTATTTTGGTTGCCTTGCTTGATTTTAATAGTATACTTGTTTGGATTTCAGTATATTTTCTTTTGAATACTTTATTGTTAACATTGATTGGCAGAGGGAACATGGTGCACAGATTTTATGCATCATGTATACAAAGTAAATTCAATGTTTTGATTAGTATTTGATGCTTTTGATTGGCAGATGAGAATGATTTTATTAGGAAATAGGATTTTGTTAGACTGTGGCTGATATGGAAAAGTGGTATTTTTATTTGTGCATGTTTTTGTTAACCCTTAAACATTTCTTTGTATATTGGTTCATCGTGTGTGTGTGTGTGTGTGTGT